>JAQMYF010000007.1:14701371-14719767 GCA_030014195.1 Neosilurus mollespiculum
TATGTGTGTATGTGTGTATGTGTGTATGTGTGTATGTGTGTATGTGTGTGTGTGTGTGTGTGTGTGTGTGTGTGTGTATAGAGCTGTCGTTTGGCATTGTGGATTTTTGTGTGCTGTCACCCCCTACTGATAAAAGAGAGAATTGTTTCAGAAAAAATAAGATAATGTTAGATTTTATAAACCAGTTTATCATTAACAAACAAATCCTGCATGACTAGCCATGAGTAACTGAGCTCTTTACTGCCAATCATTAAAATAAGTGTCCACATATGTGTGCTGTAGATACGTTGTGTGTTCGTACATGTGATGTGTGCTATAGATACATTGCTGTTGTGTTATATTTTTAACACTAATGCTGCATTATGGCTATACCTAAAATCTACTAAATCTGTTTATTTTAGGAATCTGAGGATGGGAAGACTTATTTCCTGAAGATCCATGTCCCATGGGAGGTGTTGACCACCTACGCTGATGTTCTAAAGATTAAAGTGCCCTTCAAAGTCAATGACATCCCAGCAAACCGTGAGATTCCTGCCTCTTGGCTCTTCACACCATTCCGCCTGCCTGATTCCATCATGAATCCTGAGCCAGACTACTTCACCGCCCCTTTTGACAAGAGCAAGATTGATTTCTTTCTCATTGAAAATAAAGATACCTTCTTCCCTAACTCCACACGAAACAGGATAGTAAGTATCTCTACACTAAATCGTTTACGTCTGAGTCTTCACTTGCTTATAGAATATTATGCATGTGTTAATAATTGTTTGATTAATGAATTGTTTTAGTCACTGACAGTAGATATAAAAAGTCTAGACACACCTTGTTGAAATTCAAGCTTTTCGTGATGTCAAAAATGAGACCAGGATGAATAATTTCAGAGCTTTTTCTACCTGTGACGTATAACCGGTACAGTTCAATTAAAAAAAACAAACAAGCCTTTTTATGAAGGAAAAAACTTAGAATAACCTGATTGCACACAGGTGAACTAATACTTTTGTTGAAGCACCTTCTGATTTCATGACAGCATTCGGTATTTTTGAGTAGGAATCCATCAGCATGACTTGGCAATCTTTGCCCACTCTTCCTTGCAGAAGTGCTCCAAAAAATTACACATGTCCTGTGCACAGCCACCTTAAGGTCACCCCAAAGATTTTTAATTAGATTTAGGTTTGGGCTCTGGCTGGGCCATTGTTTTTTTTTTGTTGTTTTTTTTATGGTGTTGTCCATCTGTTCAGTGTCCATCTATTAACTTTTATCCAAAATTTTAAGCTTTGCCATAACTTTAATACTGCCTTGGTAAACGTTCTTCTCACTTTTTCTTTCAGCTTTTGTTTAATTTTCAAAAATTAGACAATAATAATATGTAGGCTGCATGAATAAACCTTACTTTACACTGAAAAATAAAATTTTAAAAATCATGTTAATAATGTGGTAGAAATAACTACCAGATCACAAAAAAAAAAAAATCAAATGGTAGTTACAGGTGTATAATTAATGTTTTTTTTCTGTATTTTGACTGTGACAGGTGTATTATGCACCACTGGTGCTCTTGTGTTGATTTCGAAGAGTACTTTGAGTTGTTTGAGTGTTGAAAATTGAAATTCGTTCTTCAGCTTTTTAATAATGGCCTTAAAATTTCAGGTCAAAATTGACTGGAACTTATTTGGAGCTGGTAATAATTCCCTCCACCTGGACTAAAAGCCACCAGCTGAAATAAAACAGGCCCAAAGTGTGATGCTGCCACCACCGTGCTTCACCTTGGGTATGGTGTTCTTTGGTGATATCCAAAGTTATTTTTGCATCAAACATGCCTTTAGAAATTATGACGAAAAAGTTATTCGAAGGGGTGCACACTTGCAAAACCACATTCATTTTAATTTTTATTTATTTATTTATTCCCCCCCCCAGTTGAGTTGTACAGGTTATATGGTTCATTTAAAGTGGAATGAGTTCTGAAATAATTTATCTTGGTCACATTTTTTTCCACATAAACAACCAGCGATTCTAACAGGCTTTAAAATATAAGGTTTTATATCCACTTTATATTCAATTGTCTAACTGTCTTCTCTTCTAACCCTCAGTGTTGAAGTACACAAAGAGCAGATAATTAAATAAAACCATTTAGCTGACGTGAATATATTTGCAGGTGTATTACATTCTCTCCCGTTGCCATTACAATAAAGATGATAAACTCTACAAGGAAAAGAGAGGCATTAAGAGGCTACTTAACAACGGGACCTACACTTCAGCCTTCCCTTTGCATGATGTAAGTCTCTTCCAAAGCCCACACTATACCTCAAACAGGAATTGAGTAAAATTTATAGGACTAGAAATTTAATACTGATCAGTGTCGTCACATTTCTGTATTTAACCTGCCAAAGAATAATACCTGTATATATTATGCGGTGCAGTGCAGATACTGGACCATGTCTCGAGACCCTAACTGTGAGAATGAGAGGTATAGCCTCTATCGATACTGGGCCCGGTTCCTCCGCTTCTACAAGGAGCAGCCACTCAATCTTATTCGGTGAGAGTAACTGAGAAAAGCAAGCACATGTTCTATATTCCTTTACTTATCCAGCCCATTGTATACAGTGTGTTCTCTGTTGTGTAGGAGATACTATGGAGAGAAAATTGGGATTTATTTTGCTTGGCTGGGCTTCTACACTGAAATGCTGTTCTATGCTGCTCTGGTTGGACTTATTTGCTTCATCTATGGACTGGTGACCTATGATAAAACTGTCTGGACGTGAGTGAGAGAGAGTGAGAGAGCGAGAGAGAGAGAGAGAGTTATTATGGTAGATCAGTCAAAACAAAAAGGATTTATCTGTGCCATGTTTCCAGTCGAGAAATTTGTGATGACCATATTGGTGGGGAGATTATCATGTGCCCTCTCTGTGATAAGAAATGTGGCTATTGGAAACTTAACAGTACCTGCAATTCTACCTGGGCAAGTGTTATTGTTATTATTATTATTATTATTACTATTGTTGTTATTATTATTATTATTATTATATCATTTTTTATTCATTTATTTATTTATTTATTTATTAAAAGAATTTCTCTTGCATTGTGTTAAAACTAGAATAAATTTACCTATTCCCACTTTTCTGACAGCAATCACACCTCTTTGACAACACGGCGACAGTGTTCTTTGCTATATTTATGGGTATATGGGGTAAGTTATGGTTATAAATATTTCCCTTGGCTGTATGGAATTTTTTTGTTTTATCACACCCTGTTGACAAATTGGTTTGAAAAGAAAAGCCTAAAAATTTCGACAGATTTCTTAAAATAAATGGTTTATTGCTTTAAAATTAGCATAGTATTAGTTAACTGTAAGTCTTTAAATAAGACATTAATAAGTGGCTGACGTCTTGTACAGTGACCCTGTTCCTGGAGTTCTGGAAACGGCGACAAGCCAGGCTGGAGTATGAGTGGGACCTGGTTGACTTTGAGGAGGAGCAGCAGCGGCTGCAGCTTAGGCCTGAGTATGAGACCAAATGCACCAGTCGGCGTGTTAACCGCGTCACGCAGGTATTGTTGTTGCTTTTATTATTATTATTATTATTATTATTACTACTAATTCTAGTTATTATTGTTGTTGTTGTTGTTATTTTTGGTGGTAGTTCCCTGGTATTCTGTCACTTTCCCAAAACATGTCAATTAGTTAAGATAAATCCGCCCTAGTGTGTGAGTGAATGCAGGCAGGGACTGATATATCATCCAGGGTGTATCCCTACCTCACGTCCATTGTTAGTAGAATAGGCTCCAGGTCCACAGAGACCCTAGCCAGGATAAAGAATCTACTGAATGTGAGTGAGGTCAGTGAATGTTTTGACTGACTAGTGGCACATATACCAAATATCCTTGTGAATTCAGCTACAGTGTAAAAGAATGTACCATCTTCATAGCATGGCATTTCTATGAGTTATAACCTGGGGCCTGTAATCAAACCATAGGAGCTTCAATCAAGTGTGCTCCTGTTCTCTTTAGGAGATGGAATGGGTTCTAGACCAGAAATTTGGTGATATTTTAGGGAAGGTCATCTTTTGCTGGACCACTGTAATCCTGTGGGTAAGATTGACACAGGATGAGCACAGGCCTGTACTTTTTGTGTATGCTTGATTTTGATTTATTTATTTATTCATTTATTTTATTTTTGTGTGTACATATTGAGTTTTCTGTTTACAGGGTACGTCTACCTTGCAGCTCTACTCACTAGCTTTTTTTTTTTAAATTTATAGTGTATGTGAACTTTGTGTATATGTAATAACTGCCTGGAGCTCATGTGTGATTGGGCAAACAAAACCCACATCACTCAATGGCAAGGGGCCATCACTGAACAGATATTTTTTGGGTGGTGTACTTTTGGTGGCTATGCCTAAAAGACATGTTAAACACTTTAAAGGCATATTTATATATACGAAATTACTGGATGTAATATTAGTGTAATAAATACTGCAGGGTACAGTATTATGTACATTAAAAATATAGCAACTTTGCGTTCCCAAGTGACGCATTAACAAGGTCTGCGACTATCAACCTAGTGACCACAGGTTTGAGTTCAGGTTGATGCACCCAGCCATCCGCAACTTGAAGTCCATGGTAGCTAATTGGTTGAGCTCTCACTGGAGGGAAGGAGGGATGGCTTACATTCAGCCCCCTGTTACTCATAATGATCACCAGTAAATCATGGGCATCTGTGAGTGCATGCATACAAGGGGCGGCCTTCCAAGTTAGTGGATGACTCTAAATATGCATGCGCAAGAAGTTCCTAAAGATGACAGTAAATCATTTTGGGGGCACGTGCTTGCTTGGTGCTTCACTTGATGTACTTGATGGGTGGGAATTGACTAAATTAGGGGAGCCAAAAAAAAAAAATCTTTAAAATAAAGTAAATTAAAGTAAAAGAAAATTAATAATTAACAGAAGTAAATTAGCAATTAATAAAAAATTTCTCATAGAGGTTATATTTAATTATCTGTTGTTGTGCAGTGGTACACCAGTTGGTTTGGACACCACAGTATAAAGCATACCACTATTATTTTTTCCATTTTATCAGGTAACCTATTAATGATAAACTTTCGTTGCAATTAATAAACAGACATTGTGTAGTTTATTTTTAATAAGGGTTTACAAAAGTTTTACTAGTTTTTGCAACTAAGCTTCTTTGCTAGTGCTCTTTAAGATCCAAAGCCACCATTAAATTGTTAAAACTCAAACCCATTTAACAAATTCTGTAATGTTTGTGAGTAAGCTACAGGGGAGAAAACCTTCCAGCCTCTCTGGCAGTTGTTGTCTGCTGGGAATAACACATGCCTGCCTAGAAGTGTACTCATAATACTTACTGTTTGCTAACTGCTTTGTTCCCTGCTGTCCTTGCATGCTGTGTAGGAGATGGAGCCTTACTTTCCCATAACAAGCAAATGTGCTCGCTCCCTTCTATCCGGGGCCACCGTCTTGTTCTGGGTGAGCTTCACAAGTACAGTTAATGTCATTAAAATATTTGTCAATATTGCTCATCCTAAAGAATTAATAATTTGTACTTTATGATATTCATATATTTAAAAATTCAGTTAAAGATAATTTGATATATTCAAATATCATAACACTGTATATAATATAGTGTGAAAGTGTGTGTGTGTGTGTGTGTGTGTGTGTGTGTGTATGTATATATAATATCTTTTTTGACTGCATGGGCACTGAACAGCAGCAAAATCAATGTAAGTGAAAGTGTGGCTGTAAAATAATAGAGAGAAAGATCTTTATGCGTGTGAATGCATGGTTGGAGTAGCATGTAGTGCTGTGACGCAAATTGCCCCTCTGTTGAATACAGTATGTTTTTAAAAAGATTTCTTCGATAGCATATTTATTTATCACACTTAATCAGCTTTGTGGCAGTATACAGTGCCTTGCAAAAGTATTCACCCCTTGCAATTTTTCATGTTTTGTTGCCTCACAACCTGGAATTAAAATGAAGATGTGATTTTATTATTATTTTTTTATTGTGAAGCAAACAACAAAAAGGACAAAATTACAGAAAACCTCTGCGTGCATAACTATTCAACCCCCCTAAAGTCAGTACTGTGTATAGCCACCTTTTGCAGCAAGTCACTTTGGATAAGTCTGTATGAGCTTGCCACATCTTGCCACTGGGATTTATGCCCACTCCTCAAGGCAAAACTGCTTCAGCTCCTTCATGTTGGATGGTTTCCGCTTATGAACAGCAATCTTCAAGTCTGACCACAGATTGTCAATTGGATTGAGGTCTGGACTTTGACTAGGGGAAATGTTTCCCCTTAAACCACTCGAGTGTTGCTTTAGCAGTGTGTTTCGGGTCATTGTCCTGCTGGAAGGTAAACCTCCATCCCAGTCTCAAATCATATGCAGACTGAAACAGGTTTTGCTCAAGAATATCCCTGTATTTAGCATCATCCATCTTTCCCTCAACTTGGATCAGTTTCCCAGTCCCTGTTGCTGAAAAACTTCCCCACAGCATGATGCTGCCACCACCATGTTTCACTGTGGGGATAGTGTTTTTGGGGTGCTGGGATGTGTTGGGTTTTCACCAGACATAGCGTTTTCCTTGTTGGCTGAAAAGTTAAATCTTAGTCTCATCTGACCAGAGCACCTTCCTCCATACATTTGGGGAGTCGCCCGCATGCCTTTTGGCAAACTCAGAGCGTCCCTTCTTATTTTTAATACTAAGTAATGGCTTTTTTTCTGGCCACTCTTCTATAAAGCCCAGCTCTATGGAGTGTATGGCTTATTGTAGGTCCCATGCATAGATACACCATTCTCTGCTGTGGAACACTGCAGTTCCTTCAGGGTTACCTTTGGTCTATGTGCTGCCTCTCTAATTAATGCCCTCCTTGCCTGGTCTATGAGTTTTGGTGGGCGGCCCTCTTGGCAGGTTTGATGTGTTACCATGTCCTTTCCATTTGAAGATGATGGATTTGATGGTCCTCCAGGAATCATCAAAGATTTGGATATTTTTTATAAGCAAACTCTATAATACAACTTGATTTTTACTTTTCAACAACTTTGTCCCTGACTTTTTTGGAAAACTCCTTAGTGTTCATGATGTGATGCCTCTGCTTATTGGTGTTGCAGCCTCTGGGGCTCATTTCATTTCATGCAGATCCATCACATAAAATTCAGATTAAAAAACATTTAAATTACAGGTTGTAATGTAACAAAATGGGTAAAAAGCCAAGGGGGGTGAATACTTTTGCAAGGCACTGTATATAAAAATAAAATTTTCCTAATTATTGTCTGTTCTCTGCTTCCTCATGCTTCTTCTTTTATAAAGATTTCTCTAATCATAGCAAGTATAATCGGGGTGATCGCATATCGGCTGGCCGTGTTTGCTGCTCTGGCAAGTGTTATGAAGGACAGCTCTACCGATAATCTGGCAGTGGTGGGCTCACTTATCACCCCGCAGCTGGCCACTTCTGTCACAGCCTCCTGCATCAACTTCATTATTATCATGATACTTAACTTCCTGTATGAGCGTGTGGCCATATGGATTACAGATATGGGTGAGTAACAGACCAACTTATTATTCTGTTTTGGACTCTGATAGGTGTCACGATGAACCACAGGTTTCCTGATTGCTTACCAGTGGTACATGATCCACTGATCTATTTTGTTTAGTTGTTGTAAATGGTGAATTTTTTTTTTTTTTTTTAGGTTTGTTATTCTGCTAACTGAACTTATTTTAGATTCCGTTCAGTTTAGGGCTGCACGATCACATGATTTATTTCTTAATGGAAATTTATTCAGGAACAGACTCTGTAATTGACTTTAATTATGTCTGTCTTGTACTTGCTTTTTGCAGAAATCCCAAAAACGCATGTGGAGTATGAAAACAAACTGACAGTAAAGATGTTCCTTTTCCAGTTTGTTAACTACTATTCTTCCTGCTTCTACGTGGCCTTCTTTAAAGGAAAGTTTGTGGGATACCCTGGAAAATACATGTACATGTTCAATGCTTCCCCCGGGCTAAGGAATGAAGAGGTACACTTGTATTTAAAAATAATAACAATTAATTTTTCAATAATAAATATCTTTTTTGACAATAATAGTCTTGGCTTGCTATGTAGTGTGACCCTGGTGGCTGTTTGATTGAGCTGACGACTCAGCTTGTAATAGTAATGGCTGGAAAACAAGTGTGGGGGAACATTCAGGAGGCTATAGTTCCGTAAGTTTCTAACTTGTGTGGTAAAATTGTGAATAAATAATTATTCATTAGCTATAAAGTGCAGTAAATGGGGAAATGAAATCAGTGCATGTATTTGTGTATAGCTGGCTGCAGAACTGGTGGAAAAGCAGGAGTGCACGCAGCCACCCAGAGAGTCTGTATAGCCGCTGGGAGCAGGATTATGATCTACAAAATTTCAGTCAGTTTGGTCTTTTCTACGAATACCTGGAAATGGGTGAGTTGCATGTTCATTCTCAGATTTACATCAATCAGCCATAACATTTAAGACCACTGACAGTTGAAGTGTGTAACATTTGATTACATGTGAACAGCCAGTTCTCAAAGCGGACATGTTTGACAAGGGCCAAATTATGATAGATGACTGGATCAGAGCATCTACATAGTGCCAGTTCTTCTGCAGTGGTTACTACCTAACAAAAGTAGTCCAAGGAAGGTCAACCAGTGACAGGGTCATGGGTGATTAAGGCTCAATGATGGGAGTAGGAAGCAGTGGCTAGCCTTTCTGGTCTCATCCCACAGATAACCTAGTGTAGCTAACGAGCTAGTGTCTAAACTATGTTTAGCATCGTCTGCTAAAAGAAGTAATTTAAAGTCGACTTTAAATTGTCGACTGGTCAGATTTGTTTATCAGCTTCACTTTCGGACTGTCGGACTGTGTGAAACTTAGCACACTGTTTGAATGCACTTTGCTGCAGGTTGTCCTTTTTTTCTCTCCTTTGCATGGCGTTTCTTGTTTATTGATATACTGTATTAGTCCTTCAAGGGAAGTCAGGCTTGTGTATTTAATCTATTCAAAGTGAGCACACAGACGTAAACATTGAGCACGCACACTCAGTGCAATGGGCAGCCACATTGCGGCACCTGGACAGCCATGAAAGTGGAAGAATGAGAGGGTCCTGCTCACTCACCCCACCACATTTTTTCCTGCTGGTTTGATCTTCAAATGCAAAGATTGCTGATATTGAATTTGGCAACACTGGTGTCACCCTTTAAAACTTGCATAACATGCACGATGCTGTTTTACTGGTTGGACTCTACAAAATAAAATATTTACAAATGTTTATGCTGATTGTTGCTAGCCTCTAACAACCAGAACCTCTCAAGATCAGTGCATTTCCTACAGTTCGAAAAAAGCACTGCTGTCCAGGTTCGAAAACAGCGGCTTAATTTGTGTAAAACCAATGTTTTCTCATGCAATATCAGATCAGTGCATTGATCACTTGCCGATACAAATCTGGCATTTTTTTGCCAATATTGGAGGCATTTCCAATACTGGGATCAGTACAACTCAATCAATGCAACTATCTGCTGTAATTAAGTATTTAAATTTTGTATTTTACAGGCAGAGGGCACTGCTGAGTCAAATGGTTGGGTTGCATTATTACTACATCTGTAACTCTCTCTTTGTCTCTCTCTCTCTCTCTAGTGATCCAGTTTGGTTTCATCACATTGTTTGTGGCCTCTTTTCCGTTGGCTCCTCTATTGGCACTTTTAAATAATATTCTGGAGGTGCGTGTGGATGCATGGAAATTAACCACTCAGTTCCGCAGACCTGTAGCAGCTAAAGTCCACAGCATTGGTGCCTGGGAAGAGATCCTGAATATGATTGCTGTCTTCTCTGTAGTAACCAATGTGAGAAAATACTTCTTTCATCTCATTGTTGTGGTTTTACCAAAATGCATTCAAGCCCTAATTTAATCACATTTTTCTTGACCAGGCATTCATTGTGGCATTTACATCTGATATGATTCCTCGACTGGTGTACATGTACGCATATCAACCGAACCCTGCTTTGACCATGGAGGGCTATATCAACAATAGCCTGTCCATCTTCAACATCTCAGAAATCCCAGGAGACCACACTCCTGGTGCGGGTGAGAACCCGGCCTGGTTCAATGACTCTATGATTCACACCTGCAGGTTTGTGCTTCTATTATTAGTGAGGCTATTTTTAGTGAGTAACCTAATTAGCTTGTGTGTGTGGGTGGGTGTGTAAAATATGTATATATGCATAAATGCAATAATGAGTGTAAAATCAGAATTGTGTGTCATGATGTTGTGACTATAAAACATGTTGTGTATAGGTACCGAGATTACCGCTACCCCCCAAACCATGAACAAAAATACACCCATACCATGCAGTTCTGGCATATCCTGGCAGCGAAAATGGCTTTTATTATCATTATGGAGGTAGGGTGTGTTCACTGTTTTTGTTGTTCTGTCATTATGCATTTACGGAGCCTCTGTCTGCAAGTCATACCTTTATGCTCATCATTTATTTTTGTCTTTCGCAGCATGTTGTGTTTGTGGTGAAGTTCTTTGTGGCATGGTTGATTCCGGATGTGCCCTCTGACGTGAAGGCTCGCGTAAAGCGGGAACGCTACCTGGTCCAGGAGTACCTGCACAACTATGAGGTGGAGAAGCTCAAATTGCAGCTGAGTCAGATTGAAAATGAAGGCGAGTGCATCTGTCCTACAGTAGCTGCAACGACAAAACATGAGATAGTGTCTGAATGCCTGACCTAGCCTGAGCTACATGCCACTTTCACTCACAGTTAAGTCATTAAAAAATGATTAGCCACTTACCTCACCATTAGCCAAAACTCTTCTAATTCTGAAAACTCATAATTAGAATCAATTCCATTCTTCCTGTTTCTATTTGGACATCAAGATCATACATCGGGCTCAGAAATAGCTCTCTTCCTCTGAAAAGTTTAATAGAAAATATGTGTTATGGCAGTTTTTATTACCATGACCTGTGGAGCTGGCCATTTTTTTTTTTTTTTTTACCTCACATGCTGTTGCCTCTTTCCTGACTCCTTCCAAGTCTATTTTTACTTAATTTAAAGACCTCATATTTTTTGCAACAGGCCTTGTATATCCTACTTCAACTTGTTGGAGTAATTTCTGTCTAATTAAATTACAGTACAAGTCTGTAAACATCGTATGCACCCAAAGACAAAAGGCCTTATTAACACCTAAACCTTACTATGCATTACTCTTCCTGAAAGATAAATAGTATCAGTGGAGAAGCCTCTAAAAACTTGCCTTTAAATAAGATGTGTCTAACAGTCAGTGGGCTATGAAGATTTTTCAAGACAATGTTCTTTATATTTATTCCTCAGTTTAGGATATTTGAATCACTATGTTTACATGCATAAAATATTTAGATATTTTGGGCTTTTTTTTCCCCAAAAAAGACAATATTCCTACTAAGCTGTTTACATGGCTGATGAAAATGTAGATTCCTTTGTGTATTCCATGTATCCCCAGTTGAGATACATATTCTGAATGCTGTATACATGTCCACAGAATGCTCCTACACCCTGAATGACTACCAGTTATTCTACAAGCTCAGTCAGACACGCACTTATGGCCTGGTAAGGTGCGAATCGTTGTGCTGGATATCATTTATATCCAACAAGACTAAGTGGAATAACTTTTATTCATTCACACTCACTGGATTGTGAGAAATAAAGTATTTTTTGTTAGTTTATTCAAATTTTAAATATACATGCACAAGATTACTTCTGCTTTGCACCTTATGCACTTTGCCAGCCAGCTAGGGTTTCCTTTAGCCTAGTATGAAGTCCTGCCTTCTTGCTGTGCTTGTGCTTGTTGGCACATTGCTTATGATGGCCCCTCCTCCAGTCCCTGCCATCAGGAGATGCTGACGACTGAATACCTGTAGCAGGCTGATAAATTGGGTGTTTAGAGGAGAAAAAAATATAATTCTTGAAAATATAAAAATGTTATTATAAATTTTATTGATTTTTATAAAATAACTACAATAAACCTTATTCACTGTGGTTACCTAGCTACTAATCGTATAGAGCTGATATCCTAGTATAAGAATTAGCCAATCAGAGCATGGTATTGCTCATATCCAGTGGGTATGGATGGAATAATATCCCATATGTCTCATTTGGAAAATAATAAATTCAGAATGTGGCCGTATACAAAATATCTGAACAGAATATATTCATAACAACAGTGGAATATTCGTGTGAGTCATACTGACTGTATATTTATATTTTACTATTCTGCCTTTGAAATTACAAAAAACTTCTTTGATTTAATATAATTATATAAAAATGTACTAAACATCACATGGTGCTGTCACCATTTGACCATCATGCTGTTATCACTCCTCTATGCAAATCAAAATTGTATGAAATTTCACAAACCTGTCAAAAACCGTAGCATGCTTCTATAGCAAGAAGATATAATGGATCATACTTTCTGTAATGTGTTTGCAGTCAGGTAACGTCACTCATGCTGTAACACTTTATGTAAAGTAAAGATAGCTTAACTGATGAGAGTTAAATCAAACATCATAATATATAAACCAAATCCAATCAAAGCTTGTTATTCAAAACTGAAGTGTTGGTCTAATGAAGAGTAAGCAACGTGTAATGCATGACAGAAAGGACAGGCTGGCCGTGCTTATGGCCTTTTAATGTCTTTTAATTACCTACATGTTTATTCCTGTGAATGAAGATCTAGCTGAAGTCTTTTTTTATAATTATAATTTTATGTGTGAGGAAAGCATGAAATGTTTTTGCACAGAGCACTTCTTGAAGAAAGAATTTGTTTGTGTGAAGATGTCAGAGTGATTATTGTTGTTACACTACAGTATCAGTGTTTTAATTAAGATAATTTGTTCTAATCAAGAGATTAGACCATGTGAATTACTGTAAATATTTTTGACAACCACATGCTGTTTTTCTTTTTTTTTTTTCCTCTCTTTTTTGGGGGGGGGAGGGGGTCGTGGGGTCGTCAGATCGCTCTAAAGAATCATACACATTTTAAAAAAATTGTGCTAGCAGTTACTATACACTTCCCAGCCAAAAATCAGTCATGCAGTTTAATATTTTGTTGGGCCGCCTTAACTCTTGATTACCTTGAGGTGTAATCACCATGGCATTGTTGCTTCAGCTGGTCAGGTCGAGGCTCAGCAACATCATGTGGCAATAAAATGAAGTCAGCTGATCTGAATGTACTGAATGGCCAGATATAAAATTGAGATTCACATAGTAATAGAGAGGCTCAGGGAGCATGAATAATCATTTTCACATATGTACTGGCATCACATTGTCCTGACCTTAACCCTATTGAAAGTCTTTGGGAAGTGATAGCGAAAACTTAATGAAGTGTTTTGATTTTTTTCCCCCTTTTTCCCATCAATTCAAGATGTCAGTGAAAAATGAACCCAACTTTGGATGGAAATAAAAGTGCTGTTGCTTACATTGCTATGGTGATTACACGCTGTAATAAGGCAGACAAAATAGTGTGTGAGTTCTGGTGTATAATTAAAAAAATTAAAAAATAAAGAAAAAGAGGCCAAAATTTACCAAAGGCAAATGATTAGCCAGTACTCTTTCTTTGCAAATACATATACAGAGACAAATAATCATGTGTCATGTTCAGGTTTTGCTGTTTTTGAAATTTTATCTTGATTTTTATGTTTAGATTTGACTATTTATGTGATGGTCTGCTTTTCAATTTTATACTTGGCTCTTTCGGTTCTCAGCCTCTAATTGTTATTGAATCATGACTGTTAATTCCTTTCAAGAATTTTCTGTGATATAAATACATACAGTATATCTAAGTACACAGAAAACTAGAGGCCATTGACACTAGTTTCACTCTGCATCAAAACATAATCTCTTTACCACTAAACAAGCATTGTCATTAAATTGTCTGAATCAAATGAATGACACAAATAGTTCACATTCACAAAAGGTTCACCTTCAGTTCTTTGTGTTACTTGATTACCTTTTCCTGACTGACAGCTTGTAATTATTGTATGGCATCATATATTACATCATACTGTATACCACAGATATAATGCTGCAGTTATCAGATTGCTATTGGTTCTGCACAGCTGTCTGAATATTGTTTTAAATAAAACAGATTTTTAATACTGTCTTTTGTGTTTTATTACCTTTCAATTATTCAAATAAATTTACGTCTGCTTGAGTTGCATCATGTCCTTCATATATGTAAGATTTTCCCTGAGACATTTTAAGTAAGAGGTTTTCCTCTTCTGGCTGTTTGCACACTTTTTGATAGAACCACATCATTAAAAGTAGGCTACATAACTGGTTTGATATTTGCCTTGGATTTTTTTCCTTGCTTCCAAAGAACAGAGAAACTTCAGCATTTAGAGTAGACCATTATTGCAGCTAGTGCTGTAATGTAATTATGTTTGACAGCAATCCAAGCTTTGGATTTTAGATTTCATGCTTTTATTTTCTGTCTCTTCCCTATGCAGGAATATTATGAAACTGTCTTATAATATGAGGAGTCCACTTGCAAAACCTGCTAAGTCAAGTTTTGTTTAAAAAAAAAAAAAAAAAGTGTTATTTCCTTTAACTTCTTTTTAAGCCACCTGCACATGCCACTGATAGCTCCACTTTGAAAACCTGCTAACTCGTGTTATAAATTGTAGCAGAAGAAGCGAAACTCTGTCAGATTAATAAAAAAAGGGGGAAAAACATTTTTTTAAAAATTGACTGACTTAGCAGGTTTTGCAAATGGACTCCTCATATAACAGCGCCTGGTCAAGGTGCCCTAACTCTTTTTGATGCCAAGCATCTTTTTAGTGTTGATGGTACTTGGTGAGCCGCTTAGCATCATTTCCATGTGGGTGTTGTTCCGCTGGTTGGTTCAGAGCAATCGCAGTACCCTGTTCCTCTATGACCTTGCACTAGCTGACATTTCCTAGCAAATAGGCTTGCCATTCCTCCAGTTGCCCTTGTCTGATTTGGTGGTCACTTGGTATACTTTTTTGCAAACTTATCCGTATGTACTTCCATAACTACTTATTCCTGAGCAGAATCTTTGTGACCAGAGTGAATGTAGACCGCTACCCAGCCATTGTTCACCCTATGCATTCACCAGTTCTCCATTTAATGGAAGTCTGAATATGGCTATTCCCATGCGACTACTAGCACAAGATAATCAATCCCTAAGCAACGGAGATGGCTGACTTCATGTTTCGTCTAGAGGTGTGTGTATGTGTGCAGTTTTACTTCCTGTACTAACTCTATATTCAGCTGCTTTTTGGGAAGAACACTTCGGTGGCAGCTGTGGTCAACAGTAACCAAGCTGTTGAAGCTGCACAAAATGCAGCCATAACATAAGGAGGACAGGAAAACTGATGAGCCCACAATTAAAGTTTTTAATGCAACAAGTTAGACCACAATTGCAGATCTCTCTATAAACGTATTTACATTTATATTTATATAATAATAATAATAATAACAATAATATATTAATAATAATAATATAGAATTAATTGTATATTTTTTCTAGGCCGCTTAATCCTAATTAGGGTTGCGGGGAGGCTGGCACCCATCTCAGCCGACTCCAGGCAAGGGCGGGGTACACCCGACACTTACACAACCATTCACACTCACACCTAGGGCCAAGTTGGAACAGCCAATTAGCCTACTGTGCATGTTTTTGGACTGTGGGAGGAAACCGGAGTACCCGAAGGAAACCCATGCAAGAACGAGGAGAATATGCAAACTGCACACAGAAACACTGGAGCCCGGGAGTTGAAACGAACGTGCTAACCACTGCGCCACCGTTCCGACGCGTTTTATTTCATTTCTAAATATGACATGAAAAGAGTGCATCACATTATGCAAAATCAAAGAAACAAACATGAATGGAGCTTTAAAAATCCAGTGCAACAGCGCCCACTTGTGGTCAAAATAATTAAGTGACACTTTTACTCGAATAAAAATCTGTCCTTTCTTTCTGTCTCGCTTTTTTTTCTTTCCTTGTAAGCATTTTATTTATATTTCTATCGTGCCTAAAAGACACTCCCATCTATGTCTGTCTCTCTATGTGGCTGTCTGCCTGTCTGTCTATCTATCTATCTATGTTTGTCTGTATGTCTGTCTGCTTGTCTCTATCTTTTTGTCTGCCTATCTATCTATCTATCTATCTATCTATCTATCTATCTATCTATCTATCTATCTATCTATCTATCTATGTTTGTCTGTATGTCTGTCTGTCTGTATCTATCTTTGTCTGTCTGTCTGTCTGCCTATCTATCTATCTATCTATCTATCTATCTATCTATCTATCTTTGTCTATCTATCTATCTATCTATCTATCTATCTATGTCTGTATCTATCTATCTATCTATCTATCTATGTCTGTCTCTCTCTATCTATCTATCTATCTATCTATCTATCTATGTCTGTCTCTCTATCTATCGATCTATCTATCTATCTATGTCTGTCTCTATCTATCTATCTATCTATCTATCTATGTCTGTCTGTCTGTCTCTCTCTCTCTATCTATCTGTCTGTCTGTCTGTCTATCTATCTATGTCTGTCTGTCTCTCTCTCTCTATCTATCTATCTATCTATGTCTGTCTGTCTGTCTGTCTCTCTCTCTATCTATCTATCTATCTATCTATCTATCTACTGTATTTTCAGGTTAATCGGTGTTTCCATATGCTCGTTTCCTCTCAGGGAAGCTTAGTGACATCAAATTTCGTTTCCATGGTTCCATCCCTAAAATCACTTCTCATCACTGTATAGTTGAACTAGTAACGTTAATAATAATAATACTTCTACTAGTACTAATGATCACTGAGAACTGCAGAAGCATAAAGATGGTGACTTTTGATACATGATATGATGTAGATTCATATTTTAGCTGTGTGCAGGTTTTTGGTTACCTGTGCGTCTTAGATCTGGTTAAATGGGAGTGAAAAGGGCGCGAGCTCCGTGTGCGCGCAATCACACGGTGGAGAGAAAGCGCGCGCGCTCCCGCACTCCTCCGCTTCCTCGGTGCGCGTGATAGTTCGAGCGGAAGGGCAGTGCTGGGCTCCTTCCACAGGGCACTAAATGATTGTCTTTTCAATAAAATATGTCAAATCTCTGCTTTTAGCATTTAAGGGGGGTAGTGGAGAGCATGGAGAAGAACTCAGGCGAAGAAAAACTTGAAGGTTATGTGTTGGTGAAAGAAGACTGCAAGTGAGTGCATGTAGGTGGAGGCGTGTTGTGCAGCTCATCCTCGCTTACAGAGGGATTACAATCAGACATCCACTTACACCTGAACAAACAAATCCATACATCCAGTCACACCATTTCAGGATTATGACATTTGTCTGAGTGAGATATTAACAGTGTGTTTGGACATGGATACTGTGAAGGAACGAGTTTTAGTCCCTGGTAAGGCTGGACTGAAGAATCTGGCGGGGAAGACCCTGGAACACATGCAGAGGTAAGACTTCTACCTTCACATTTTTTTCTTACTATAATTCACCAGATTTAGTGCGTTGAAATTTTGTGCATGAGAATTTAAAGCAACTCCCATGCCATCACTTATGTTGATCGAAATAATTTATTTTCTTCCTTTTCTATTGTTTTAATTTAAAATATTGCATTATTAATTCATCATCATATATATTATTTTCGAGAATGCTCGTTTTCGAATATATACCAACGCAAAATCATGCGTAGTTATTATATGAAATAATCATTCGGTGCGGACTAATATGTGTGTTTATTCCCACGAGGATCCTCTGGTCGTGTCTTCATTAAATAATTAATAAAATCCCTGAGACGCCAATTACAGTAGAATTAACACATTCAGTGCATGCATTATTACAGTAGTTTTAAAACACACAAATCAGTGCAAGTGGTATTACAGTAGTATTACCACACACAAATCAGTGAATGTGTTATTACAATAGTATTAACACACAAAAATCAGTGCATGTGTTATTTCAGCAGTAAATCACTGCATGTTTGTTTCTCACTGTTATGCTGCGTTATTATTTTGTGGAAATCAGTAATAGCTATAAAGCCTGATTTCTTTGAAGGTCAATTTTCCTTTAATTGTAATTGGGAAACCAAAGCGACCCATACTGTAATAATACACAAAACACAACAAATCCTTAGAATCTCTGCTTCATATTATGTTTTTAAACGAATCTATTTATTTAATTGTAGACACCTTGACATCCTGCTGATTTTTTCTTTTATTGTGGTATCTTTTCTTGTGATACAGTCTTACCTGCTCACTTATCAACATCCACTGGAATTTCAGTGAATATTCACTCAGTGAAATTACTGCTTTATACACATACACAAATCAATAATTCCTTACTAGGGAATTCAGTAGCTGCAATAATATATA
>JAQMYF010000007.1:14737605-14750883 GCA_030014195.1 Neosilurus mollespiculum
TATATATATATATATATATATATATATATATATAGCCTGGTGAGCTGTCCAGGGTGTACTCTGCCCTTTTTTTTTTTTGGTAAGACTGCCACATTTACTTATCCTGACAGTAGGAGAATATAAACATAAGACCAATATAAATAATCATTTCTTTAAATATATATGGAAAAATTATTCATTCATTCATTCACTCGCCAAAAGCTTAATTTAACTTAACTCTGGGTGAAGGCAGGGTACACCCTAAACAGCTCGCCCGTCTAATGCAGGGCCAACACACACAACTGTTCACATTCACACCTAGTGGCAATTTGGGAGAATCGGATAGCCTAATGTGCATGTCTTTGGAATGTCAGAGGTAACTGGAGTATCCAGAGGAAACCCAACGCAAGCACAGAGAGAACATGCAAACTCCATACAGAAATGCCCTCGCCGAGAAATGCCGAACCCGGGACTTGAAACCAGGACCTTCTTGCTGTGTATTGGATGTGATAACCACTACGCCGTTGTGCTGCCCTTGGGCAAATTATGCCAAGTTAAATTAAATCCTTTGTTTCTTCATTTTTTATATTTTGTAAAATAATTCAAATATATATATTAGTTTGAGTAAATAAACTTTTTTCTCAATGTTCAAGTTAGTATTTTGAGAGTTTGAAACAATAGACAGGTTGGGTTGTAGGGCCAAATAATTAATCAGAGAAAATTGCATTTGTTCATTTAATAATTTCTCCATCTTTATAGTATGGGGTTTTGGCAATAGGTTCCCATAAATTCTCCAAACCTTCTGTATGGGAAAGCCTCAAGTAACACATTTTTGCTTTGCAGGAATGGGTTTTCTGGATTGAAATGCTCTGGGTTCATGATCTCATAGTACAATCACACTACATCACCTACTTCATGGCAGTTCTGAACACACAGGGCATTCTTATTTACTGCTGCAGTGGGGGAGAAATCATCTGGCTCCGTCATGATGTCTATGACCACAGGTTCTCAAAAGCAGAGCTGCCTAATGTGTCCTCATCACTACCCAATACTGTTGGAGAAACAATGCAATAAAACAGAAAGAATGCAAACAGAAAGGGGGATTGTGAATAAGCACAGAAGGGAATGCAGGTTCTACATTAATTAAAAAAATTATAGGGTTAACATATTATGTATCACATAATCCACTGAATGCATGATAAGTTTAAAATATTTTGAGCCCACAAGAATCTTGATAACAATTGTCACAATAACTAATAATAAATGAAAGGCAGAGGTACTCACCACAGTGCGCATTAGTATACCTCTGCTATAAACCTTTTTAGCATGAGTTCGAAGTGAGACCCTGATCTTTGACCTATGTCCTTAAATTCATGTAAGTTCATGGACATTTAATAATACATAAGTGGTGAAAGATTTGTCCCCATCCATGCAGGGTTACAGACTGCAAAATGTGCACAAGGTTTTCCTAAGATTACCTCAGGTGACTTTGACCTTTGACATCAGAACCTGTACCAGTTCATGGGCCTTTAGTAATAAGTAACTGGAGAAAGTTTAGTCAAAATTTGCTGAGTGATTCAGAAACTAGAGTTTGGGTGAATAGGGACAGACAGAACGAAAACATAATGACTTTGGTACCAGCATGGTGGGGAAGGCATAACAATTGAGAGATAAATTTGAAATTTGAGAAATTAACTCACCCTTCTCTGTCCACCCATTTCCTGACTTTTTTTAGTTCCTGTACTTTTTCTGTCTGACACTCCATTCAGTGATGTGTGAACCCAGAAGAATATATAGAAGAGTGTTGGAGAGTGAAAAGTCAGTACTAGACATGTAGTGAGGCTGCTAATTACAGTGAATCCAAAGAGACATGAGTCACAGATCTCAGTTCTCTCCAAGTCAAATCAGCTTCCTGAACACAAAGATGCAGTCTGATGTGTCCCACATATTGCTATCTAGCACCATATTTCGACTAGACAGGAACATAATTACTGTTAAACATCCCTCCAGAGTCCTTAGTATAGATTTATATACACTTTACTCTTTAACTGTAGTTATGAAGTTATTTATATAAACTGTTGCGTTTTTTTCTTTCAAACAGTTATTGATATTTTATTCTTCTAGATATTGATAGTTTTTTTTCTTCTTCAAATATAGGACAGTCATAATAAGAATTTCACTACATGTTGTACTGTGTTTGATTTTGTATGTGACAAATAAAATTTGAATTTGAAATATGTTTAGACTTTTATTTTTCCAGAGGCATCAATGGGCTCTTTGTGGTGTCATTACCAACACTGGTAGGGCCAGAATATTTTCCTGATCACACTATCACATATTGTATACCATAATGCAAGGATAGACACTTACCTTTTCACTTCATCCTGTCCAGTGGAAATACTAATGAAAATACTCCTCATAGTTACATGAGGAGGAGATGACAGCTGCTCACTGTAGTGTGTTTGTCTGGGGTTGACTTGGTTTATTCACACATGGATGAATTGATAGATCCCACTTTCCCTGCTGTAGTAAAACTACTGACCCTCGTTTCGCAGTGCCACTGGTTTTTCATCACAGAGCTAATGAGCCAAGGCCTTGTTGGTGTTCCCCTCCTTTTTTTATTGAGCATTGTGATTCAGTGAAGAGCCATGAATTATAATTGGGTGTGCAGCAGGAGGGAATTACATTACTGAAAATGGCTGTTTTCATCAGATGCTAAACATGGCTAGTTATTTGTTTGCTGTTTTAACCCTGAAGATATTTTCTTTTCTAAATTAGATGCCACTAAAATATATATATATATAAATATAAATATAAATATAAATGAACTCATGTCAGATGAAGGAATGTCTGTTGGGCTTTTAAACCCGAGCCTACTGGCTCATCAGGCCGGTGCTTGATGATCTCTGGTTTCCATAGTGTGAAGCAACTAGGAGTTCAACTCCTCCTGGATGGGACACTAGTCCATCGCAGGTTACCCTCTCAGTATTTTTTACTGGTAGCCATTTTTACTGCTGGGTGAACAGAGGCACAGTTGCGGTTAAGACCTTGCCCCGGGGTCTTAGCACGGTGGGGGTCTAACAGGGATTTAAATTTAAACCCATGACCTCTCAATCATGAGCCCAGCACCCTAACAGCTACAGCCGTGAGAAAGACACACAAACACTACAAACCAAAATTTAATATAATTCTAAAATCTACACCAATCTGATGACAGACTTCTTTCATTGAAAGGAAACCTTAGCCACATAAAAATGAATGAATGAAAATGTCTAGGTCAATAGATATGAAGGCTTCCAGAAAACAGGATTGGATCATCCCATACAAAATAAATGTCAAAATTATGACTGCCAAAAAAGTCCCTGATGTATCCCCACTGCACGCACAGTATCTCATCATCATTTTCCTGATTTAGTTTATGCATTCTAAATCAATGTTTGCAGTGGCCTTCTGCTGCTGTCTCTACATAGTGGTGCTGAGAATACATGTTTCCATGGTTTCCAGGGTTACAAAGGCAAGAAAAAGGAAGAAAAAATTCCACCTCATCTGCAAGAGTCAGAGATACAACAGCAACAAATAAAATCAGGCATTAAACAATCTGTTAGAGAACAAACAGCAAGATCATTTTAACCCTGGACTATTCAATTAAGTGTATTATTGACATTTGCCTTGGTCTTTCTGAAATATTAGAGCTAATGCATCATAAGAGGGGTTCCATCAACATTAGTGCCACTCACCTCTCTGAGCTCCTCTGACGTGTAATTATGTTAATCACAGACGCTGACCTGGTCTCATTCATAAGATTCAGGGAAACTAATTTAAGTGAAGACTAATCTGACTCAATTACTTAATATTGCAATTTCACTGAAACTGGCTTTCCCTATTAACTCATTTGTTCATATTAACAGCAAGATGATCTTATTGTGGAAGTCTTGACAGGAATAAGTGACCACATAAATTACTAATTACCAAATGCCCCCCCCTCTCCATAATTCATAGGGTGGAGGAAACTGAAGCAGATCACGGGTCAGCGTATCCTCAGAGGACCAATTCGGGAACTGTGTACATTCACGACTTCTCATTTAAGATTGACTCAGATGTGTAATGCCAACCGTTGCCAAGGCAACAAGCAATGCCTCCATCTGTCACAGCACTGTCTTAATTAAGAAACGTGGATGGAGTGAGATACTCTTTTTTGAGAGAAATAAGATAAATTAAATTTATTAAATTTGATTAGATGCATCTGTTTTGTGGTTATAATACAATACATTCAACCAGAATCCTAATAATTTACATGACATTCAGGACAGCTGCTGACAATCAACAAATATGTAAAAAAAATGGATCTTTCATTGCATAAAAAATTACAAATGAGTTAACAGTGTGTCCGGTTCTGACAGTGTCTATGGCAATATTGCAGTTGTGCAGTCAGATCTGTTAAAGAGCACTGTCTCCCCCTGTCTGCTATCTATCCACAGCACTGACTTCACCTTCATCTGGAGCGACTCACAATACTGACACACAGCTTTTATTTGAGCTGTACAAGCAGGTCTGTCCACACACTCAGTCCCTCAACCTCAAAGTCCCCATCAGCCTGTTTCAGAGAGATCAACTTTTCTTCAGTCTCTTCTTTTAACGTTGAACCTGAGCTCCAGAAGGACTTAAACCGTTCTGTGAGGGATGGAAATGAGAGTGCAGAGTCGCAAGGCTGGATCCATAATCCATTGCTCACATCATACTCCAGGGAGGAGGCTGACTTTTTAAAACAGTCCCAATAAGCAAGCCTAAATTTTGGCCATTGTTGAGAAAGTGTGGTGCACAGTTCAGGAGATAAAAATTGACACATGCTTTGCAGCAGGCCATCTTGTCCTTCGAACCAGTCGAGTAGGAAGGTTTGCGCTTCAGTGAACTCACTCTTGGTGTCTGCTGACAGGAGGGCAGATGCTGCAAGTGCCAAAAATCTGCCCTGCGCTTCTCCACTGGCCTCCAGCAAAGAATCCAGTAACTCTTTAGCGTATGCCTGGTTTCCTGGGTGGCTCCGGATGGCCTGAATGTGCTGTATGAGCATCATGCCCTGAGCCTGTTCGCCAGCAGAGAGTCCAAGATCACTCTTCCGGTTCAGTGTAAAGTCACCCAGGAGTTCACAAGCTGCCCTGCACGCGCTGAGACCACTGACATCAACATGCCAATCCTCTTCAGCACCTTTAACCAGTCCAAACTTCTCCAAAAGTAATTTCATAACCGGGTGTGGAGTCGAGGGGTTTGTTAACAGACCAGCGAGTAGCCTGTGGCGACACTGTGCGAGGTCAGACAGAGTCAGGGCGCGATATCCGGTAAAGGTGCGCGCCAGCAGCTGGTTCGTCTCGCGCAGTCGGTTCTCCAAAGCGCTTCGGACTGACAGCTTTGTGTGGAAGCGAGTGTGAAGATGTTCGCAGTATTGTGCCCACTGAAATGCCCTGTCCACCGTGTCACTGCCCCAGTCACACACCAAGTCTGTCTGTGAAACGGCGAGCAGCTCCACGGTGCTCTCCAGGTTCCGCAGCAGTGCCTCCATGGCGCGCGCTAAAAACACCTACACCCGCATCCGGCACCGCACGAGCTTCACACGACACATGTTCTCTTACCCTTCATATCCTCGACGTCGTAACACAGCGGTAACATGCGTGAGGAAAAAAACTAAAACTGAAATGGAACGCAAACACAAGGCTAAAGAGAGCTACATGCCTAAACAGACGCCTCCCGCCGGCTCAAACGCTGACGTCTTGTGTGACGTCAGCCTGGCGCTTAAGAAGCCTATTTTTCAAAATAAAGGTTTTAAGTGAAGTGGGTCTAGCCTGGGTTAAAATTATGATTATGATGACGATGATAATGATTATTATTATTATAATAATTAATAATAATAATAATAATCATCATCATCATCATCATTGGATCAGTAATCCAGCATCATACCACCAGGCCACCACTGCCCCCAAACTTTGCTGTTGATGCTGGTGGTATAATGCTGGATTACTGATCCAATGGAGGTTCAACCCCACTATCACCAAGTTGTCACTGCTGTCCCCCCAGTGCAGCTAACTGGGTTATCAACGGCCAGCCATGTCTCTCACTGTCTGTGGTAAGAGGCATGTAAAAGAACCATTGCTGTCGTTCGTAAAGAGTAGGCAACTCAGCGTGTTTCAGCCCTGCGATGGCCTGGCAAGCTGTCCAAGATGTACTCTACCCTCGCCCAGAGTTGGCTGAGATGGGTGCCAGCCTCCCCACGACCCTAATTAGGATTACGTGGTTTAGAAAATGAATGAATGAATGTTGCTGTTGGGTCCCTGCATCTTTATTATCAGCATCAGTTTAATGCATTATGTTGATCTACTAAGTATATATTAATAACAGCCAATTTTAATGACACGCAATGGAGCTAGTCTAATGTTTGGTTTTCCACCAAGTTATCGTGGGAAATTCTGCTTTCATCACACATTTGGTTTCCTTTCTATGTATGTATGAATTAGCAATTAAACGTTGCAATAAAATATTTTTTTAAACATAAACATTTTAGCTCCAGTCACAAACACAGGAATTTAGTGCAGGCATGGTTTTTGTTCAGTAGTTACTCTGTGATCTGAACGGTGTTCTTTAAAAGCGTGCAGTCGGAGCGCCTGTACCGTTCACTGCGGCTCGCTGAATCGATTCTTTCGAACAGACTGAAATTGTGATATGAATCTGTGAGATGGTGTGTGCTGTGATCATCTACAGTATATGATGTAATTTCCCATTAACATGTGACCTTGTCTGTAAATTTCCCGCCTCATCATAAATACGCTAAAAAACAGAATTAAGGAACCATTAGTAATCTCTCACTCATTCATTTGACAAACTGCTTGACAAACTGACAAATTGCAGGGAGGCTGAAGCCTGTCTCAGCCAACACTGGGTGAAGGCGGGGTACACCCTGAACAGCTCGCCAGACCATTGCATGGCCAACTCACCACAACCTAAGGGCAATCTGGAAAAGCCTATGCACTTGCAAATGTCTTACTGTGCTTACACTAAGGATGTCTTTGGCCTGTGGAAGGAAACCGGGGTACCCGGAGGAAACCTACGCGAGCACAAGGAGAACATGCAAACTCCTCACAGAAACTCTCTCACCGAGCCCAGGACCTCCTTGCTGCGAGGCGGAGGTGCGAGCCTACTTCAGTTTATCTTAAAACACGTAGAAAATAGGCTACAAATGTAGGCTCAGTATACCTATCAGAAATGATCAGGATTCAAATAGAAACATGAGACGATTTTACTAAAACGTTCCAGCATTAGCTCTGGAGAGTCGATTCTTCTGAATCGAAGAGTCGGTGTAAAGGATCGATTCGTGTGGACTTTGGTGCCTGGTTGCAGCACGCCCCGCGGGGAGTTGAGTGGAGTTGTGCGATGGCAGAGCGGAGTGCGAGGAAGAAGACTAGCGAAGAGAAACGGCCAGCGAGCAGATGTGAATAAGCATGAACATTGATACACGGACAGAAACGACCAGGCCAGAAATCTTTAACAGCATTTCGTTTCCGAAGGTGAGTCAAAAGGCAATGCAGGACTAATTAGAATTTTCCGCATGCATTTTATTTTATAGGATATTTTATATTGTCTTGCATTTTCTTTATTTATTTAGAATTGGGGATGGATCTGTAAGTTTAAAAATCATTGAAATTAGTTTCATGTATTAAAGTGAACTTCAGATGTTATGTTTGGATTCCTCAAGTGCACTGACATTTTATTTCTTATTCATGTTCTGTGTAGTTCAGAGCAGTAACAAACGGCTGGCTGTAACCTGGTGTATCCTGGGGGTTAAAGTGAAATTTGGCTGAATACTGCAGTGAGGAATGGAAAGCATTTGGGAACTTTATCACCGTCTGTCTGACGTGTTGTGTGCCGCACGTGTGGTTTCTTTCTAGGAGGGTAAAACCAGACGCAGGTCTGGAGAGAGTCTGAATCCAGCAACTTCAAAATATTAAAGTTATTGTACAAACGGAGGAGACGCGCATATGCTGCACTGAGATCAGATAACTTTGATTTCACCAGTTTTAATTGAAGACAGCAGACAGTTTCATATTTTACTTTCATATGGGTGATTCAACAGATATTTTTTAACAGTCACATTAAAGACAGAAACCAAACCTTTCATAAGAAACCTGAAAAAAGTAGATCTGATTACAGTTTACTGTACAGCTGGTAGTCCAAAAATAATAAGGCACCGATTAGCACCTGATTACATGTCTTTATAAATGTTGAACCCTGATCTGGATTTCACATCTCTCTCTCTCTCTCTCTCTCTCTCTCTCTCTCTCAACCAAGATGAAGCCTGAGATTTCAAAAACTATTAAACAAGGGTTCGAGGACATACAGTATATGCTTCGTTGAAATGTTTCCTACCAAATCCATGAGAGAGTGGTCAAACCATAAAGAATTAAATAATTTGCAATTATTTATAAACAATACAATTAAATAAAATGCATGCTAACCAGGGATGATTAAAAATAGTGTAATAGGTATCTGCAAATAATTAAAGTATTTATACAGTGCATATGAACAAAGCATTCGTTGTTTTATATTGGGTTTAGGCAGACTGTAAAAGGCAGTCAGGACAGCAGAAGGAAAAGGACATCAGGGTTTTGTTTTTTTTCCCTTTGGGAATGAGACAGCATTCAGTACTGAAACAGGGCTCTCTTTTGAATGAGAGTCTTTGTTACCCAAGAACAGCACCAGGTTAAAGGTTACAGGCTGTGGATGTACAGGACAGTGTGATCTGATAAGTCAGGGCCAATTTAACCAGTTATCACTAGATGATTTTTAGGTATACAATTACCTGTGTTAAAAAAGAAGCTTGCTGTGATTTTAAAAACCTTCAAACCTGTTGTTGTTTATTGAGAGATTATTTGCTTTCATTTGATTTTCCTTATCATGGAAACCACTGCACAGAATGCCCTTATGCCTCAACTTCTTCTGACTCAGTCTAGCTGACTCTGTGTGAAGAGTGGAAAGGGTTTTCCCATTTTAGTTGTTTATATTGTATGTTTACAGCTGATACATCATTCTATTAACAACAAAAGCTCATTCATTCACTTTCACTGATTTGCCAAACCGTTTAATCCTACTAGGGTCGCAGGGAGCCTGGAGCCTATCTCCGTCAACACTGGGCAAAGGCGGGGTACACCTTAAACAACTTGCCAGACCATTACAGGGCTACCTACACACACACACACACACACACACACACACACACACACACACACACACACTCAACAATTCATACTCAGACTCATACCTAAGGGCAATTTGGAACAGCCAATTAGCCTAATGTGCATATGGGAGGAAACCGGAGTACCCGGAAGTAACTCTCGTAAACATGGGGAGAACATGAAAACTCCACACAGAAACACCTACCACTAACCACTATGCAACTCTGCCGTCCGTGTTTCAGCCATGTTTCATTCAATCGTGCTCAAACAGACAGGTAAGCCAGAGGTAGAGGTAATTGTAATGGCTGGACATATGTAGTAAATGATTATGTTTTCACATCAGTGTAGTGTAGTATCCACTAATGGATCTTTATGTTCACTGACAAGTTGACAGTTTTCTATTTAGTTAGATTTCTAAGTTAGAGTTGTTCTGTAAAATCTTCCTGCAGTACAGTATAGTCATAATAATACAGCTTCCATGTTATGAATGTTTGCCTTCTGCTATTGTAAATGATACTCAAGTAGCTATGGCAAGTTACTGCTGAAAAAGGACTTAGTTTAATTTATTTAAAAAGAAGGTGATCGCAGCGTATTTTGGCCCATATGGGCAAAATGTAATCAGAGACAGGAATAAATGATTGATTTACATGTTGGGCATTCCAGTCTGTTAGCTGATAAGGTAAGAAGAGTTCTTACCAAAGTTATGTTTGTCTTGTTGGTATAAGGAGTTCAGCAAGAAAGAAATGATTACTCTGGCTGCCACCACTTTGTGGTGGTGTTAAATGACTTGCTCTACAGACCGTAATATGAAAGCCCAGGGATTTATGTGTTCTAGAGTCACACCTGTGTGCCAGAACAGAACTGAACCTGGCATTGCTCAGGATGTACAGCCTTTTAGTACAAGAGGTCAGTTGTCTATTGAGAGACACTTTGGATCTCTCTCTCTCTCTCTCTCTCTCTCTCTCTCTCAATCTGCCTTTCCTCTCAACTTTCTCTCTATGATTACCTGCATGAAAGAGCTACTGTGTAGCAGGAAGTTATGGGAGTGTTAAGAAAGGCTGGTGAATAAGAATGCCCTATGCCCAGTGTAATAGATTTACCTGTAACCTACACCAGTAATGAAGAATAGCAAAGCACACACTGTTCTTTATACACAGAAAAGCAAATAGGTCATTTAGGTTATTTTAATCTCTTTCTTTTTGCTTTGTATCATGTGATTATTGTTGGTGTACAAAGAGAAACACAAGACATCACAATTATATTCACAACCCGCGCTACACTTATTAATTTGGTCTATCTATCTATCTATCTATCTATCTATCTATCTATCTATCTATCTATCTATCTATCTATCTATCTATCTATCTATTTATTGTTTGTTTGTTTGTTTGTCTGTTTATTTATTTATTTTTGGGTAGTTGTAGCTTTTTGCTTAAGGCAGTGAATAAGTTATCAGCAGCTCATAAGTTCAAATCCCAGAACAGTGTTATACAGTATTTCTACTGTAATTTTCTGTGTACTAGAGCATCCAGTTTCTGTGTACTAGAGCATCCCTTTTAGTGCATGTGGAAAAAGGGAAGAGAAGCATAGTGAGAATCAGACGTGAGAATAAAAGCATACTGTATTTTTGAGTTACACAAGGATCATTTAATGCTACTTCAATTTTTTGCTTCTCCAAACATCCTGTAAGACCTTCCCAAAGTTTGTGGAATAAACCTGAATGGACTGAGTAAATTACATCTTACTTTGAAATTTTGTGTCAGCTTGTATATTCACACAAGCACGTTACTGTCTAAGGGCTGTTTAAATTTGCAGAGCACTTTTATTAAAGCTCTGTGTAAGCATTGTTGGATCCTGACCGCAAAATGACCCTTTGGTAAATAGAGATTGAGACTAAAAACCTGGAAAAGGATAAGAGAGCTCTAAAAAAAGAAAAACAAAAAAAAGCTGGGCTTGTGATGAATGAGGACTGTGAGGCTGATCAGATGAAAGAAAGCTTTAGTGATTGCCATGAGAAAGTAAAATGATTAACTGGAGGCTTTTATTGTGGTAAAATCTGTGAAAATCTCTGAAATCTAGACGTTGCCTTTGACATCTGAGTCTCCCTGGACAGGTTGTCTTTGGACAGGTATAGGTGGTGGCTTTTCTCCACATCTGATATCAATCTATGTAGTCTGAAGACTGAAGTCAATCAGAAGTCCAGAGACTGAAAAAAAAATTAATAATTCAATAGCTTATAAATCAATTTTGGAGAAATGAGCAGATAACTGAATTAGTATTATGGAGTCTTGGCTCAAGACTCAAAATAGTATTTGCACTATGACTGGAAGATAGAGAGTTTGATTCCTAATGGTAGCAGAGACATACATGGCCAGGAGCCATGTGAGCAAAGTTGGCCATACTCTCTGGGTGTGAGGGATGGGATTACTGTCTGTACCTTGTCAATCACAATGGTACTAGCCAACTGATAATTTGGTGAGCTTATGCATACAGGAGAGTGCAGATACAAGTGTGTTACAATACTCTATGAGGAAGCAAGGTTGGGCTTCACATATCTCAGAGAAAACGTGCCATCCTTCTCACCCCTTGGTTGTTGTAAATTTATTAGGGGGAAATGGGGGCAAAACAACAAAAAATAGCAATTATACAGTAGTGTGCAGTGAAGATTATACACCACCACTTTTGTCTTAAAGGGCTCCTAATAAAAAGAAGTAAAAAATTACTTCTCTATCATTTTTTGGTGAAAATGTATTGAACAATGCTATTGCAGGCAATGAGAACCAAAAAAAGAATGCCGACAAGTATATTGAGGTAAAAGTATGGCTAATAAACAAAAACACTGAAAATACCAATTGTTTCGAAAAATTAAAAGGTGTCGCAAATTTACTTTTTTACTTTTGCATAGCATGAATGAACTTCAAACCATATGGAATGGTTTAGTGAGTGAAGAAAAAAAAATATTAGCCAATACTATTACCTCAATATACTTTGGTTCTCTTTGATTCCAATAGCATTGTTCAGTTGTTTCACCAAAAAAATGATAGAGAAGTAATGTTTTACTTCTTTTTATTAGGAGCCCTTTTAAACAAAAGTGGTGGTGCATAATCTTCACTGCACACTACTGTATACAGAAAAATATAAAATGAGACATCATTATTCTTTGCTAATGCTAGCAAAATACAGTTTCTTGCTTCTCTTTGCCCTTATTTGTCCATCGCTTACAGTCTTTTCTCTATTTTCTTTTTTCAGGACAGAGAAGGACAGCAAGCATGTGCAGCTCCCTGAGCCCTAAACAACACCCATTTGGTCCAGGTCTCACTGACCTGCAGCAGTACAGTCTGTGGCTGGCCAGCAGACATGAAGCCAGCCTGCTGCCGATGAAGGAGGACTTGGCGCTTTGGCTTACCAGCATGCTTGGTAAGTAGGAAACAGAATTATTGGATGTGTTGGTCACACTGAGTGTCTCAAAATGTCATGTGAAGAAGGCAGAGAAAAAAAAAAGGAAAAATATGATACATTTAGGTCATATCTCTTTCGTCATTTTGATGGTATTTAATGTTTATATGCATTACCAATATGCCCACAGCTCCTATACCACAGTAATGGAGAAAGTCAGATGATTTTAATTGCTTACTGTATGTCCTGTTTTACTCTTTTAATTGCGATCACATGGTGATTTATGTCAGAATTGAGGGCCATTGTGTGTTGCCAACTGGTAATATGCACAAAAAAGATTTCTTGTTTTTGACAGTTTGTATGGCATGAAAATTTTATCCAATCAAGTTTTGCTTTATTAAAGTTTCAGCAGTTTTCATGACTTAGTTTCGTTGTCTGTGACAGTATGGGGGGATGTTGTGCAAAACATTTTAAATTGTGTGGAAAGTGTTTGATGTACCGTGTTTCCCCGATAATAAGACACTGTCTTATTTTTTTTTTCTCGGTTCAAAAAACACTATAGGGCTTATTTTCAGGGTAGGTTTCATTTTATTTAACATTAACAGCAGTTTCAATAAACAGGTAAGTGAGTCCTCCACAACTGCTTTCTTGTACTCAGCGGTGTAGCTCTTCCTTTTTGCACTCA
>JAQMYF010000007.1:14751038-14783154 GCA_030014195.1 Neosilurus mollespiculum
GCGCGTGCATTCATAGAAAATGAGGGGAGGGTGCGGACAAAATTTGGATTTAGCTAGGTCTTATTTTCGGGGTAGGGTTTATTTTGGACCGTTCTGCTGAAGTAAGGGTAGGTCTTATTAGCGGGGTAGGTCTTATTATCGGGGAAACACGATAGTACTACTATTTTTAGTTAAAGCTCAGAATAATGAACCTTTGGGCCTCATTCATCAATATATTTTTAAGTTGTTTTCGTAAATTTTCTTCTAAGAAAACTCTTAAAAAAAAGCCCAAGTCAAATTCATGACATTTTCTGAAACCTCGGATTTGTTTTCAGCTGTGTTTTTAGAAAGGTTGTCTTTGTAAATTGAAAATGCATGCTCTAATTAGCATTGGTGAACATATGAAACGACATAAAGACAAAAATATAGAAACAATGTTAATGCTGCAAATCCACAGAAGTGCTGGAATGGGGGGGGGTGTTACTTCCTCTGACAAGCTGCTGCAGAAAGTAATAAAAAATGAGATATTATATTTGGTAGCATGAACAGCGGAAAAATAAAAAAAACGCAATCAGAGGAAATTAAAAATCGCCAAACACAGGCGTGAGATTCTGGCAACCCTGACTGCTGTCATACACGCAACTTTTCTGGTGTGTAAAGCAGCTTACTATTGTCTATATATTTTTTTTTTGATACTGTATTAAATATATGCTGTATTTAATTGAAATACTGTATCATAACTCATCCAACACATATCCCCAGTCTCCTAATACATTTACATTTACATTTACAGCATTTGGCAGACGCTCTTATCCAGAGCGACTTACAATTATCATTTTTTTTTATACAGCTGAGCAACTGAGGGTTAAGGGCCTTGCTCAAGAGCCCAACAGTGGTGAGAGTGGGGATTGAACCGCTGACCTTCGGATCAGTAACCCATTCGCCTTAACTGATTAAGCCACCACTGCCCTCAGTGCTCATACAGCACATCATTGTAAGAACAAAAAGCATGGAAAATGGGAGCCCACATTTTTCAGGTGGTTTCTGGGAGTCACAGGTGATTTGGATATTAATTGAGTGACACTGCTTACAGTGGTATGGGAATGGATCGGAAAAGTGTGTACAGTCTACTGCGCCTATAATGTTGGTTAGAGCAGCAACAGAATGGGATTTCTTGAATAAAAGCTGTTTATGTTCAGTATAGGGAAATTTGATATACTGTCTGGACAGTAGATTTATATTCTCCAACACTTGCAGAGGATGTGGATGATGCCTGTAATATTATTCCCACCCTATCTCCGAGCTTCCTATGAAATGTCCCTGGCCAAAAAGCCCAGGGAAGACACCTGAACATCTCGTGGTACCTGGTTGAAATATCAGGTATGAGCCTGCACTGCTGGCTGAGGGTACTGCACAGCTCCATGAGAAATGCAGTCTCTGTGGGCTTCAAAGATGCATTCTCTCCTAAGTGTACGAGCTGTAATTTATTTTGCTTAGAGTAAATATGACATTGTGTGAGTCTTGAAAGAATTGGTCTATGATCACCCTGGAAATAGTGTTATCAATTATTAAATACGCCATATGGTTTCCAGTGAACATTAATACGTCATGACGTGACATTTATGCTTTGTAACATAATGAAAATTATTATTGAAAAATATTTTTAAACAAAAACCCAGTCTCTGACATCATATTATGGATTTAATAGAGGATATAATATAATAATATTATGGATAAATTTAATAGTAGCAATCACTGTCCGTAAGACTGCACTTTTGTGTTCATAGATTCTGTTCATAGCTAAGAACAAATCCCAGATAAGAAAACATTGGTGCATGTGAGAAAATTGTGTAAGTGAGAATTAAGAACTAATTTCTTCATACAAACGGTTGGTGAATGAGGCCTATTATTACTGATGAACACTTTATATATACAATAACATATTCCCAGGCCCAGTGGTGCAGTGGCTAACGTTGCTGCCTCACAGCTTGGGTAATTGTCTATGTGAAGTTTCAGATGTTCTTCTTGTGTCAGGAATTTCCTCTGCATTCTCTTGTTTCCTTTTACCTCGCAAACATGTGCTTGTAAGTGGATAAGCCACTTTAAATTAAAGTGAATGTATTTCCATTGTGGTCTGTGATGGACTGGCAGCCTATTAGGGATGTAATCTCACTTCATATAAGTTCTTGATCCACCACAACCCCAAAACGTTACTGAATAATGTGATTATTTTGAAAGAGGAATAACTGAATTCAGCAGTATTGCACAGATATTACGAGAAGAATGGTGGTGTGTCATGATTCTGGCGCAGGTGTATGTGTGTGTGTGTGTGTGTGTGTGTGTGTGTGTGTGTGTGTGTGTGTGTGGAGTGGGACGTCAGTGGAATGTTTGGCAGCAGGCAGGTTGTGTACAGCCAGCAAAGGCAGAAGCAGGGCTGCTGGTCTGCCTGGAGCTGATGGAGAAGAACAGTTACAGTGGACCACACGAGCACCACAGCAAAGCACACTGTCCCCACTGCACTCAGTGCATTCATTAGTGGTGTGTGGCTATCACTAATGTGATGTGAAAGCAGATATTCATTTACAGATGTGTGATGAATGAGCACAGCTAAAGCGAAAGTGACTACTCAGTAGGTCCTGCTGTGCAGATGAGGCAGATTTCATATCTCAGCTCTATTGCTATTTATTTACCCTGTCACATTGCTGCTATTTCTGTAGGATTTAATTAAACCTAAACTTGATTCTTGCAATACAGTGTGATTTAAATGTGTCAGGTCCATGTTTGTAATAGAAAATGTAACTGGAGGCTGGTATTTAGTTCTCTCTCTCTCTCTCTCTCTCTCTCTCTCTTTTTTTTTTGACAAAGCATGGGGAGCACAAAGCTGGAGGAGATTTTATAAACTCTTGATTTCTTTTGCTGCTCCTGTTCTTTACTTACCACATTTGGAACTCATTAAAGCATTGGAACCCCCTCTACCACTACTGCACCCCTCTGTTTTAGAAACAAAAAAAAAAAAAAAGAAAGAAAGAAAAGATGAAAAAAAAAATACTCTTTCCACAGAACCCCCTGCCACCACCTCCTATTTCAGGGTGATCTAACTGAGAAGGAATGGTCATCTGGAAGCCAGTCAAAACCAGCAACCACATGTTGATCAGTATAGTATCTGTGTGCGTGTGTGTGTGTGTGTGTGTGTGTGTGTGTGTGCTATCTGGGCTACTATGCAAAAAGCGACCAGCTGTTTTCTGTTGAGGCATCACTACTGCTGTTTATGCTCTTTGCTCCATGCCGGAACAAGTGTTTCTCAGTTATAAATTCAGTATTTTACTCACCAAAGTGAGTAAATCAAAGTACTTTTTTTAATTTGCAGCCACGTTTTTAAGGTTTTGATTTCTGAATGTTTATATGTATGGCCTTCTTCTGTCTCCTTATCTCCCAGGTGTTGAAATCACAGCAGAGAGTTTCATGGACAGGTTAGATAATGGCTTCCTGTTGTGTCAGCTGGCTGAGACCCTGCAGGAGAAATTTAGGCAGAACAGTGGAGAACTGTCACCACTTGGCAAGGTACCCCCTCTCTACCACTCTGTTTATTTAAGTACAGTCCGGCATCCCACTCATTCTCCATACAATAGACATACATATGAAAATTTGATTCCTTTTTGCTGGTTTCTCGGATCTGCTGTGAAAAAAATAAAAGAATGTATACTGAAAAAATGGAAAATATCAGTGACAACTGATGTCTCCACAATGCCTGGCCTCTAAATTCCAGATCAGAAAACCACATGCCTTTCTGATTAGCCATCGTATCCTCTATCTTCAGCTCCAGGGGAACCTGAAACACAGACAAAACACTGACTTATTAGCCAAATGACATCAACATTTTTATTGTCACTGTTAAATCATGCAGAATGTCTTTTGCAGATATTTAGAGAACCAAGCATCTCTCATGTGTTAATGGAACAATTCACGCTAGTATAATATACAATATTTCCATGCTTTTTTCAAGGAAGTTAAGGTTTTCTGATTTGTATTAATGTATTAATGTATTAATTTCATAAGCTAGCAGTATTGTTACATGGAATGTTCACAATACAAGTCCCTGCTAACTTGATTACTATAGTGCATCATATTATAGATTACAATACTGATCCCTTGCAGAATTTCAGCTGGTCAAATGCCAGGATAATGTCCAGCGAAGTGTTCTCGGAATTACAGAGCGCAGAATATCGTTGGACTTACGGCATGTCTTGGATAATCTAAAGTGTTGACAGGACAGGGCTGATTCCAGTGTATTGCTTTCAGGTGGCTGATGTGTGTCAGCAAAATGTGGACATAGATGGACCTTGGTCTCTCAGACAAAGACCTTTGTCTGGAATTTTGGATATTTGCCATCTCCTCCTCAAAACTCACAATTGTGGGACTATGAACTTCGGAAAAATGCTGAGCGTGCTGATTTATACAGAACCGGCTAACGATATCAAGGAGTCGTTAACTTTTTTCCCCAAAATTCCCCCAGATGGGAAAAACATTAAGGCGGTAGATTTCTCGTGGTAAATTAAGGAAATATTTCTGCTTTTGTTGGCTGAAGCCCATTTTCTACAGAGGCTTCACACAAGTCCTTTTTGTTGGTTATGACTCCCTGCAGTTTAGTTAATAGAACCTCTTAAGGATGGCAGAGCAGGGAAACTACACTGTGCAGCTCATTACTGCACACTACTATATCTTTTGCACTCTGTATTTAAAAAGTTTTTTCTTGGTAAATTAAATTTAGAGTGATTTATTTAATCTAATTTTTTTGCTTAAGGCTTAAGGCTTTAGTATATACTAAAACATTTATGCACCTCAGGCTTGGTGAATGTCTCAAAAATTAATATTCCCTCCAGTATTTAGTAAGTTAGTAAGTAGTGTGTTATTTACCAACATTCACCTTGCCCTCGGTGCATAACTGTTAAGTGTGACTGGACAGCGAGATGAATGTTGTATACATTTTCTAAGCTTACAAAAGCTTAGCATTTTATTTCAGTTTAATCAGAGGGACCAGTAGGTACAGATGTACAAATCTGTTGCCAAATACTGGTATCTGGCTCAGTACTAGTCTCAAATACTAAATCCAATCAGGTATTGGATTGTTAATACTTGTCCACATCTGATCTACTGATTTGTTTAAGGTCATGAACCCATGATACTTTAACTGACCCATCTCAAACAATTAACCACAAATGGTCTTATGTAATTGTGGCTCTGTTATTTTTATAACTAAGCAATAGAAGCTTACAGATTCAGTTATAAACAGCAATGCCAGTATTAGATCAGTATCAAGTATCAGCCCATTCTCAGATGATCTCAAATGTGGTTATTGTACTGAAAATGGACAAAGGAGGATGGGAACATCTCTAGACACTGATGCCCTGTTTTTCCCATCTGTGAGCTGAAATTATGACAAAACGTAAGTTTTTGTTCGCTCAGCTCAGTACAATACTTCTCTTGTCTCTACTCCTAGATGTTTATTATGTACTGACCCTTTTCATAAATGGCTTACTTAATCTTTAATGTACTCAGAGTAAACCATCTCTCATTTTAGTTAAGATTCATGACTGAGGCCCTCGGACACAAGCTAAAATCTACTCTTAGATAGTTACATTGATATCAATGCTACTACACCACATTTCAGCTTTGCCATATGCTGTATGCAGACATATAGTTCATGAGTTTAGGGAAATGTTGCTCTTTATGTTTGGATATTGTTTGTGGTGTCCCCCAGTGGTCAGTGTTGTGCCCAAAACTGTTTATTTTGTATATCAATGACATTTAAAAAGTCTCAAAAATATTAAAACTGGTTTTATTTGCTGATGATACAAACATATATTGTGCAGGGGAAGATTTACAACAATTAGTGGAAAACATAAACATAGAAATTGAAAAACTGAAGTTTTACATAAACAGATTATCTTTAAACTTATGCAAAACCAAAATGATGTTTTTTGGCAATTGTAGAATAAACGTGAAAGTAAAATACAAATAGGTGGAACTCATATTGAGAGAGTCAATTAAATTAAATTTCTTGGGGTGATAATTGATGATAAAATAAACTGAAAACAACACTTTTTACTTCAATCTGTAAAAACAAGAACAACCAGGAAATGTTTTTGTGTATCAGTCTGTGGTGATAAACTCTGGAACAATCTTAATAATGAAATAAAGCAATGTCCAAACATAAAGCAATTTAAGAAGATGTATAAATGGATGATTTCCGCACGTTATAAGGATGAGGGTGTTTGAGCAAACTTGGTGTTACTGAATTTTGTTTTGTAAATTATGTAATATTACTTTGATTTTATTTAAATTTTATTATTATTATTATTATTATTATTATTATCATTATTGTTATTATTATTATTATTATTATTATTATTATTATTATTATTTCTATGACTAAGAGACAGGTGATTTCTCATCAATGGTTTTGGAGAAAGGGTGCGATTAAATAAGTTTTGACTTCTTCCCACTCCTTTTCGAGTATGTACATAGATGATATGGTGTTGTTCACTTTGCTTTGTGATAATATTTGTTTTGAAATGCTTTTTATTTTCTCATATTTCTCTATCAGTGTCTCTACTGTTTTATGTTGCATACTTGAAACGAAAAACTAAACCAAAACAAACCATATACGTAGACATTCTGGTCTCATCCACAACACATGATTCCAATCATAGGTCTAATAACACTGCATTTTCTGTGTCATGTTCAGGGAGGGTGACTTTTGTTTAATTATTCTAAACAGGTTGTTAGATTATACATCTTCCTGACTATTCCAAAAATGTTGTAATAAGTGCAATTTTGAAGCTGTGTTTTTTTTTTAACTAAACGTCTCTTTGCAGAGGGACAGTGTCTTTTCGCATTTCATTCTCAACCATTTTTGTTTTATTTTTTAACATATTGCTCTGATTTGCCATTATTTATACTGTTTAATATTTGTTCCATTTTATGAAAGCAATAAAAATATGATCTTTCTTTCTAAAGGAAACATAAGTGGTTTCTTAACTTGCCTCTGGTGGTGTGCCAATAATTTCCACAAATAAATGAATAATACAAAAGCTGCGATGGAGTCAGCATGATGGCACAATGGTTGGCATGTCTGCCCCACAACAAGAAGGTCCTGGGTTCAAGCTCTGTGCCTAGGAATGGCGTTTCTGTGTGGAGTTTGCATGTTTTCCCTGTGCTTAGATGGGTTTCCTCTGGGTACTCCAGTTTCCTTCCATAGTCCAAAGACATGCACATTAAGCTAAGTGGATATTTTCAACTGCCCCAAGGTGTAATTGTATAATGTGACTGAGTATGGTTTATGTTACTCTGCAATGGTCTGGCATGTAGTACAGGGTGTACCCTACCGTCGCCTGGAGTTGGCTGGGATGGGCTCCAGCCTCTCTGTGTCCCTAATAAATGATAAAGAGGTTCAGAAAATGAGAGGGGATGAGAGAAATTTAGATGGTGAACATTCATTGGTTGAATATTTTCACAGAAGAATATTACTGTATGTGCCTGCCAATGTGGTTGTGGGAGTCTGTGGGGGAACAGGAAAAAATTCTGGAAAAGACAGAAAAAAATTGATCCATTGTAGACTGCATTCTTTCAGCATGACCTCAATGTACCTATCTCAGACCCAGACACTCATATCCTGTAGGCAGGCATATGCTACATACAGTACATTTCATTGTGACTGAGGATTTGTGCGTAGTGACATGATACTCCCCGTTCCTGGCAACCCTCCTTCACGTCAAGCCTCCTGGTTCTCTTTCTCTTTCTGTCAGGTTTAGTATTGATCACTGAGCAGAGAGTCATGATTTCTGCCTGCGTAACCCGAGCTGTGGATGTTGGGAAAGAGATCAGACCCTGTTAGTGATTACACCCTGAGAAAATATGCTCGAGCAGCAGGGTCAAATGTCTAAATAGCTAAAGTGATGAGATGAGAAAGAAAAGAAGAGAGATTCAAAAGAATGAAAAGATGGAGGATGACAGAGAGAAGGAAAACAGGTCTAATTGTTTAACATGAAAATTCAAAATGGTCAGCAAAGTCGCACTGAAACGTCTTTTAAATGAGCCACACACAGATAAAGATCTAAAGACACTCTCTCTTACTCTCACTCACTTGCCGAGCCATTTTATGTTTTTTTTCAGGTTCGAGCCTGTCTCAGTCTACACTGGGCGAAAGTGGGATACATCCTGAACAGCTCGCGAGACCATTGCAGAGACAAAACATAACCATTTGCACTCACACTCACTTCTTGGGGCAATTTGGAGCAGCCAATTAGCCAAATGTGTATGTCTTTGGACTGTGGGAAGAAACCGGATTACCATGAGTAATCCACACAGAAAAAAATAAGCCTGAATCTCAAACCTAGGACCTTCTTGCTGTAAGACGGACGTAATAACCACTACACTACCATGCCGCCCTAATCTAAAGACAGTTAAGGGTAAAGATAGTGTATAATTTAAAGTGCAAGAAAGTATAGTATGGGTTGCAGGTGTGGAAGAGAAAGTGTTTTTGATCAAACAAAAAATTATCTCTTTCAGCCAATCCCTAATCGGAGGATCCCGTGTAGAGCAAGTGCCCCGCCTGGATCTTTTTTTGCCCGAGACAACACAGCCAATTTCCTATCATGGTGTCGAGAGGTGGGCGTTGGGGAGACCTGTTTATTTGAGTCTGAGGGACTGGGTGAGTATCCTTTCCTTAGATAAAAACATACATTTGTGGTTTAAGTAGTATAGCTTAGGTTCTGACTTTTGCTTGTTTGGAGCTTTGTTCTCTCTTTCTTTTTTTTTTTATCATTTGTTGCAACAGAGGATACCATAGGAAGTCGACATGTGCAATCTCCTCTTATAATGTCTGGCTAAGTGCTAGCTTTAATAGTAGCCAGACTTTCTTTTGTCTTTCTTGTCTATTGCTGTGGGATGATGATCTATGATTGCATGAATTTGTGATGACATATGATGTGTGTGATGAAAAATACACGCTTAATCGAATCCAGCCACTCTGAATTTGTATTCATGTTTAAGTCTTGCCTGTGCCACATATAGTGCTGGAGCAACTCGACTGACACAATAATGCTTAAAAAAAATAAATAAAACAAAAATGTGAAGATATACGCGACCTGCATCATGATTGTGAAATACTGACACTAAACCTTATTTGAATTATACCATATTTTGTGATCTCAGTTTTTAGTGAGGTGGCACACTGGTGTAGTGGTTAGCATGTCCGCCTTACTGCAGGATGGTCCTGGGTTCAAGTCCAAGACCTGGCAAGGGTGTTTCTGTGTGAAATTTGCATTTTCTCCTTATGCTTGCATGAGTTTTCTCTGGGTACTCTGGTTTCCTCCCACAGTCCAAACACATGCACATTAGGCTAATTGGCTATTCCAAATTAACCTTAGAGTGTGAATGGTTGTGATGTATGTCGGTCCTGCAATAGACTGGTGAGCTGTTCAGGGTGTGCCCCTTCTTCACCCAGAGTAACCTGAGATAGGCTTCATCCTACGCATGACCCTGGCAGGCAAATGTATGTATTAATTAATGTTTTTAGTGATCAAAATATTATACAAAATAACAGCGCCATAAACCCTTTGACAGTATTCCATTATGTATGTAGTATATAAGATAGTATTAGTCTCTAATTTAGTCTATAATAATATTCTCACAGTATGAAAATTGAAACACAATTAAGAGTCTAAATCTCCCCAGAATTGAATTTGATCTAAAATTTTATATTACGTATCACTGTGATTTCTGACTCATAACACTGTAATTTCTCAGCTACACAGTCTACACCAGGATCTCAGTGGTTCCAGTGCCTATGAAACACACTCCATCAGCAACTATTGTTCACGTAGCAGTGGAATCTGAGGAACAGTTTAAAGGACACTCCTTATGCTTCTCAGTCTACTTACCTCAGGGCTTTTGTGAGCAGCAGACTGTGGCTGGCAGTAGATATGACAGAATGACCAGAAAAAAGTTTATCCTCTTTTCCAAACTCCTCTCCTTTCTGTCTGGGATGGTGAAAGGACTTAATTGTATCACACTATACTCAGTGAGGCAATCTCACTCTCTCTCAGTTCCTGTCACACTTATTCTCTCTGTCTTTTTTTCGAAACTTCTGTTAGTTCTAGTCACCCTGGTGAATTATATTTTCTCTTTCTGTACATATATCAAAGGAATTGAAGTACATAATTAAAGAAAGAAAGAAAGAAAGAATGAGATTAGGTAAGTTGAGGTAAGGAAAGTGGGGCAGGCAAATGAAACGGATTCCTCTGAATGCACAGGGTCTTTCTCCACTTTCACAATGCAGTTAGACAGAGAATTTTTTGTTTTGTTTAGCATTTGTGCAGCATGTATTGTTGCGAATAAGGCACTGTAAATTTATGATGTAAACACTTGGCTGCTTTAATGATTTTTCAGTATTAAATGGTGTAAATTTATTGAGTCTCTCTGGACTCCTAGATCAGTGAAGGTGATTCCAAATGCTTAATATTTGAATTATATGCCTTTTTTTCTTTTTCTTTCTTTTTTTTTTTTTTTGTTTCTGGTCTCGGGCCATTGTTAAAGCACATGCTCCCTGAGGGTTTCATTCAAGCCAACTGGCTTAATATTACTCACTATGCATCTAGATCTGACTATGTAATATAGATATTTTATTCATTTTTGCTTCTGTCCTCCTGCTTTATTTTCTGCTGAGGTAGATGAATGCATGCATCGAGATGACATTAAAATCAGGTGGGATGCACTATGGTTTGTAGATGTGAGGTTGGAGAATTGAAGCTCATCATGTGTTTACTGCATGCTGTGCTGCATCACATGATCATTACTCTGTCATGCGAATGAATGACTAATAAGGCATGAAACATTCAATAACAAACAGATGTGGAATCTATGAGCATGTGGAATATGAATATCAAATTGTCATGCAACCTCTGAGGCATTTCCACATAACAAGCTGGATTTTCTATTAGCATACACAGAATGATTAGCTTTAACACCTAACTGATTTTTTAAATTTTACACATCAGTTTCTAAATATTTTATTTCTGGGAATCTTTCCTGGAATGCTCACGCTCATATTTTCAATCTATGATATTGTTTAAAAGTGTAAACTCTTCAGCTCCATTTTCACTGGAGGGAAATTTACATAAATGTTTCTATGATGTTAGTTTATATCATAAGCTGGAAGGTTGTGATGCAAACTGTTATTGTACACATAACCTTCACCCTCTCAAAGCCTATTAACAAACCTTTCATTAACAAATCTTCTGATTATTCTGTTTTAGAATTTTTTGTTAGCAGTGTTTGACCCCCTCCAGTTTATTTAAGGCAACTATACTTTGTGTTAGAATGCCCTAAATCTGCCCCAGAGTGTGCAAGTTCACCACCATAGTGTACAAGGTTATTTTCCACTCATCAGCTTCTCACCATAACATTTCTGCATTATTGTGCTGTTTTTTTGTGATGGATAATGTTTGTTCATCTTTAAAATACAAGGTCAAATTTTGAAAGATTTGTGATTTCTACCTTCTATTGTCTGGCCTGTAGTCTTGCACAAACAGCCACGTGAGGTCTGCCTGTGTCTGCTGGAATTGGGAAGGATAGCAGCCAGGTAGATGAATACATTGTATTGCATATTATATAACACTTTTTAAAAGCCATTTTCACTGCCCCATAATTCATATGTTATACATCTGTATGAATTTTTCTATGTCAGGTATAAGGTGGAACCACCTGGGTTAATTAAGCTGGAGAAGGAGATTGAGCAGGAAGAGAAAGCCCCTGAACTGCCTTCCTCGCCCATTTCTCCTGCCCCGGGCTCTAACAAAAGCTCCTCCTGTAGAAAAAGCACTGGTCAGCTCCTGGATGATGCTGTAAGTATAACGTACAGCTGCTGACTTTAGTCATAAAGAGTGCTGTTATACCAGAATATTCAGTATGGCCATTTTACCATTTTATCATGTATTACATAGATTGTTTGCTGTACATGTTTCCTTAATAGTTTGGAGCTATAACAATATTTGCTATTTGCTCAGGTAAGGCACATTTTTGAGGACCCTCCCTGTAAGTGCCCTAATAAGTTCTGTGTCGAACGTCAGTCACAGGGCCGCTATCGTGTGGGAGAGAAGATACTCTTTATTCGGGTGGGTATACCCTTTTTATCAGAACAAGTTTTATTGAGAACTACTTCTGTTACATGGAAACCCTGAAGAAATAAGATACTGTCTGATCAGGTTCAAGATATTTGGTGTTTGGGTCAGTAAGGTCCAAACAGATGCTTAACCTTTTCTCACAGACTTTGAAGACATTGTATCTGATGTGAAAATTCTCACTTATGTAGTGTCTGTGTACCATATTTTGTAAATCACCCCAATTTCATAGGTAATTTTTATTTGTCTAAATTGGCGATTTTCGAAACATGGTACACATATGCTACCATGACACCAAAAAAGGGTAGAACTTTAAAATTCCAAGATATCTATATGACTATCATATTTTAGTCTGCCAATCTGGCTCTCTTCTACCTACATGTACACTGGGGTGCTCCAGATATCCATATCTGTATTTGGTTCAAATCCAAAGTGGGCATGGCCTGAACCATATGTTTTTAAGTAAACTTTACCAGTATTTCTCTGGAAACTCTGGAAAACACTTGAAAAACTGCAGAAAAACAAGTGCCAGTACTCTCAGCATGGTTTTTGAAGTTTGTCTCAGACAGTTTCTCAACCTTACATACATCACTCGAGTGTATAATTGGTCTAATCTAGAGAGCGCTGGATTGTTTCAATTCTGCTTCTGCAATTATTATTCTAGTTTGTTTATGGCTAAAACAAATTTCATTGCTGCTCTGTTCCAAAATATAAACAAACTTGCCTTTAAGCAGTTTTGATGCAGTTGCTTAACTATGTTTTTAAGCAGTTTTAAAGGTTGAATGTATGAATGCAGTTCATCTTACCTCCTTTCTACCTTAAAAAAAACCCTCTCACTTAAGCTAAATTTTTTTGTATCTGAATTCCAGTCTCAATGCGTACATTTAGTTTCAACCACATACCCTATGGAAATTCGAGTAAGCAACATTCATTTATTCATTTTCTGTACCACCTAATCCTAATTAGGGTTGCTGGGAGGCTGGCGCACCTCTCAGCCAGGCCATCACAGTTCAGAAACACGCTACAGCAATGCAGCCTACTCTTTTCAAAAGTCAGCAATGGGTCACAATAAGCAACAAATACTATGGAAATCATCTAGAATATGCAATGAGCAATTTTAAACTTCACAGGTTACCTTCGCAGTAGTTTTTTTTACTGGCACCCATTTATACTGCTGGGTAGACAGAGGCACACTTACAGATAAGACCTTGTCTAGGGGTTTTAGCAGTGGGATTCAAACCCATAACCTCTCAATCATGAGCCTAGCACTCTAACCACTACACCACCTGCCCCAATCCACTAGCGTCCCAACTGGGAAACTGAGGATAAGCTCCAGCCAGATGAGCCTTGGATCTAAAAGGTACAACAGACTTACTTTACTTTAACTTAATTTGAAACTTATTATGAATGATTATATTAATACAAGCCGTGCGATGGCCTGGTGAGCTGTCCAGGGTGTACTTTGCCCTCACCCAGAGTTGGCTGAGATGGGCCAGCCTCAATCATCCCCCACCCCAAGCCAACTCCCCCCTCCCCCTAAATAGGATTAAGCTATTCCTAACATGATTGAATGAATTAATAATAATATAATTTTGAGTCAGCTGTTCATCCCTAACCTCTTCATAAACCTCATAGGCTGAGAAGCACTGATCTTAGATTGTGAACGTACACAAGGAGAATCCCACTGCACCATACATGTTGCCCCTAGACTAATTGACTTTAGTGAGGTATGGCCTGGTGCCCATGGGACCACTGTTACCTAGCAACACAAACCCAGCCCTCACATCCTGGAGAGAGTAGATGATTTAGTACAGAATATGCTATGTGTGTGAGTGTTTGCTGTCTCCCATTACTCTCCTCAGTCCTAGTTTAACACTAATAGACAGAGTGATAATGGCCCAGTGGAGAGCAGATGAGAGGGAAGAAAATGATTGGCCAGGCTTCAGAGCAGGCAAACTGCCTCTGTAAATTTTTAATGAAGTGGAGGAGAAATAGCGACAAGTCTGTCAGTATTGGCTGCACTGGACCCAAGTATGTGGCATGTATTTACTTTGATCTTGAAGGGTTTTTGAAGTGCTGATGAGGTACTAAACATTGCGCAACATAGCTTGTTAAAATGCAGAGGTATTTAACAAGCACCATCTAACATCTCTATGGGAACCTGAAGCACTTTAGACACTTTATAGCCTTCCTGATGTATTTACAATAAATGTAACAGCCCATGCATCACCCATCTCAAACAAATACTATCTACTAGATATCTACTCAATAATTTACTCAGTGCTCTTTAGTGTAAGATTAATGTGTTGAATGTGTGCGTGTGTTTGTGTGTGTGTGTGTGTGTGTGTGTGTAGAAGATACCAATTAGTTTATTTCCACTCTCTGATGTATTTAAATTAGACGGGTGAAAATTACATTTTACATTTAATTATTGGACACATTCATTCATTCCTTCATTTTCTAAGTCGCTAAATTCCAGTTAGGGTCGCAGAGAGGCTTGTGCCCATCATAGCCGACTCTGGGCGACTCTGGACTTATCAGACCATTGCAGGGCTAATACACATACAACCGTTCACACTCACACATAGGGGCGATTTGGAACAGCCAATTAGCCTACCGTGCATATTTTTGGACTGTGGGAGGAAACCGAGGTACCAGAAGAAAGCCCACACAAGCATGGGGAGAACATGTAAACTCCACACAGAAACACCTGAGTGCAGGAATCAAACCCAGGCCTTCTTGCTGTAAGGTAAACATGTTAACCACTGCGCCACCGTGTCATATTTATTGAACACTTTCATTCAAATGCCTTATTATTTAGACAGGATGTAAATTTCTTGTGTTCAGTTTTAGGGAGTCCCAGGCTTGGCGAGGGCATTTCTGTGCGGAATTTGCCTGCTCTGCTTGTACTTCCGAAAAAAGTAAAAAGATATGTGTATTAGGTGAATTGGTTGTTCCAAATTGCCCCAGGTGTGAGTATGTGTGTGTTGGCCTTGTGATCGTCTGGCGAGCTCTTCAGGGTATACTCTGCCTTTGCCTAGTGTCAGCTGAGATAGGCTCCAGCACCCTGCAACCCTAGTAGGATTATGTGGTTGGGCAAATGAGTGAAAAAACTTTTTATCATGATTTTGTTAGACATATGGATGACTGTTTTCTTACTTCCACTTACCATAATAACTATAACTCACATGAAAATGAATTTATTAAAATGTTATTCATATTATTGGTATTTTGATTATCTTTGGAGGAAATACTTCTATTTTCTGTTAAAGTTTTTTAAACTACAATAACCATACCCAAATCCATATGTCAATCCAATTACCTATGATAATAAATTCCCTCCTTACAAAAAATGGTAACGACACATTATCATTTCTAAATGAGAATTTTTTTCCTTCCACTCAGCTTTATGTGCTACTTAAAAACAAAGATCAGAAAATTTGTACTAAAATATATATATACATCTGCTACCAAATGACAGTCATGATGTTTTGTGCGATAATACCCTTTCTTACACATTCTATTAGCATCTAGAAAGCATAGCAGCAGCACAGATCACCACCTATTCACATAACTCAAATAGCAACTGCAAGCTATTTTCTTTGAATGCCCTCTTTTGAAAGACAGACTGAAAGTCTCTGAGAGAGGTTATGTAGGAGGTCAGTCTATCTGCAGTTCCTATTTTCTTCCCATTCTACATTTACTGTTGCAGACAGCAATTAAAATTCAAACCTTGGTGGATAACTGGGCTGAAAAGTGGGATGAGTAATAAGTAAAGTGTTAGGAGGTCAAAGGGAATGCAGTAAATTTACCAAATGTTCTAAGAGGTTGAATAAAGCTGTGTGATGCTCAAATTTAAAAACTAGTGATATCACTGCAAAAATGTCCGCATTTGTTCCTCAGGAGTTTAATTACCTAATGTATGGCAATCTGTATTGTTTGCTTAAACTCATAGAAAAGGATTAGACCTGCAAAAATAATGAGAATAAGAGAATTGACCTTAAATGATAACCTCCTCTTAACATTTGATTCTGCTGACTGTGTGTATACTGATCTCAGTATACCAGTTCTGCAGTACCAGTCAATAATATGCAGCAGCAGTACTGTGTGTGTGTGTGTGTGTGTGTGTGTGTGTGTGTGTGTACTAGGGCCTTCTGCCTGCTTGTGTGCTTTAAAATGTGAATGAGTCTTTGTCTCTCCACCCAAAGCCTATTAAGTCAGTGAAGGCAGAGCCTTAGGGTTCTCCCTCACCGGAGCCCTCATGGTTGCCTCTCTCCCTCATAGCATTAAGTACCTTATGAATGTTTTATATCATTAAACCACCCCAGGGCAGTATAAACACGTTTTAGTGTATAGAAAAATAGGTTCTATGTTTCTTCATATTGCCACTTCATTGCCACATTGTTGTTGTTTTTTCCTATTTCCCTCAGGCTTTTCCTTTTGATAAGTGGTAGCTGTTCTGATGCTTATCTTTTGCTGGGTCAGCCCCTTATTTCAAAGGGACAACAACATCAGAGGGTTGATGGTTTGTCATTTTTTGCCCTTTATAAAAGTTTAATCAGGTCGATCAGTAGCTGTTTGCACTTGTATGCTCATGGAACACAGGAACGTATTGCTTTGACCTGCCACAGTGTTATTGTGAATCCGATATTAGTTGTGTTCTCAAACAATTGGTGCTTAACTAGTATGCACCAAATTTATAACACTTGAGTGCATTTCACTTGTGACGTTGTAGTAATTTGTTGAACTATTTAATGTTACTGAAAGACAGAAACTGAACAAGAGGATTGCAAGTAGATGAATATATGTGATACCCTCCAGTGGACTAGTGTCTCTTCCAGGATGTAGTCCTCCTTTGCATCCCATGTTCCCAGGATCTATTGGGGAGCACTGTGTTCTGGATCTGCTGTGTCTCTGTCCAGGAAACAATAATTATGGAAAGTCAATTAATTATTTAAATATATCCTATATAGAAGAGTTAAAAAAAATCTAAATTAAATTTTGAGTTTGATTTTGTAGTGGTTACCACATCTGCCTTACAGCAAGAAGGTTGTGGTTTTGATTCCCTGTCTTGTGTGTTTCTGTGTGGAGTTTACATGTTCTTCCTGTGCTTTCATGGGTTTCTTCTGGGTACTCCGGTTTCCTCCCACAGTCCAAAGACATGCACATTAGGCTAATTGGCTGTTTCAAATTGCCCCTAGGTGAGTGTGAATGGTTGTGTGTTGCCCTGCGATCGTCTAGTGAGATGTTCAGCCAGTGTCATCTTAGATAGGCTCCAGTCTCCCCGTGACCCTAGTAAGATTAAGCAGTTTGGCACATCAGTGAGAGTGAGATGAGTCTGGCTCCTGTCAAGATTTCTTCTGTATAATTTAAGTAAGTTTTTTCTTGGTACCTCATTCCATACAAGATTATCCTTCCCCTGACCTGTATTTGTTTTTTTTAATAATGTTAGATGAGTAGAGTATGAGTAGATTACAGCCCCTAAGGATTAGAACCAATAAGTGAGAAGCCTTCCTTCTTCCACTGACTACCTTTTTGGATTTAGGGTGAGATTGCTATCTCACCCAATTTTGAGAATGCGCCTTGGGGTACATCAGGTGACAAAAGCTAAAGCCGGGCTGTGAAAAAGTGAGTGGAGGTGTTAATAGAAGAAAAGTGATTTCAGTGACTGACTGTGTACATTCAAAGGATGGTTCCTGTTTGCTAGCCTCAGTATCGTTATGCTTCATGGATCAGTTATAAAAAGAAATTGGATAGATTCTAGAGTCTAATTACAGTGGGAACATGAATAAGTAAGATCCTTGTTTTGTGGCCCTGGGCTATGAAACATTTGAGGTCCCTTTATCATTATCTAAATGATATCAGGCAGTGATAGATGGTTAGCACGTCCGTCTCACAGCAAGAAGGCCTGGGTTTGATCTGCAGTCCTGAGTGTTTCTGTGTGGAGTTTGCATGTTCTCTCCGTGCTTGCATGGGTTTCCACCAGATTCTTTGGTTTCCTCCCACAGTCCAAAAAGGTGCAAGGTGTTTTTTTTTTTATGTTATTGTTTTGTACAGCGATCATGAGTGCCTTGAAAGGCGCATTATAAAAAATGCATTATTATTATTATTATTATCGAAAACATGCACAGACTAGAGGTGTGAGTGTGCAAGTCAGTGTAAATGGTTGTATGTGTACTGGCCCTGCAATGGTCTGGTGAGCTGTTCAGGGTGTACACTGCCTTTGCCAAAAGTTGGCTGAGATAGACGCCAGCCTCCCTGCAGCCCTAATTAGGATTAAGTGGCTAAGAAAATGAATGAATGAATAAATGACATCAGCTAGTGTTGTAGTCAGGACTGAGAACAAGCCAAGACCAAAGTCAGATGGAAGACCAAGACGGAGGTGGGGTAAGGTCAAGTCCTGGGTTCAAGGAAGGCTTTTGCTGTGTGGAGTTTGCATGTTCTCGCCATGCTTGCATGGGTTTTCTCCAGGTACTCCGGTTTCTTCTCACAGTCCAAAGACATGCACATTAGACTAACTGGCTGCTCCAAATCAAACCTAGGTGTGAGTGTAAGTGGTTGTGTGTGATGCCTTATGATGGAATAGCAAGCTTTTCAGGGTGTACCCCACTTTTGGCTAAGATAGCTTCAGCCCCCCTGCAACCCTTTTACCCAGTCAGAACATTCAAGGCTTAGTATGAAACAATGTAACGGAATAACATAACAAGATCAATACTTTGCGATGTGCAATCATGGGTGAATGAGTACAGGTGTAGAGTCATGTAATATGTGCTAGAAATCAGGTGACTGGGATCATGGCAGGGGTCACTGGGATGTGTAGTGCAAAGTGGATAGAGTGCTGAAACAGGTTGATGGTGAGACGTTAATAAAATTGAGTACAACATTAAAACTGATGTAGGCTATATGATAAAAACATATTGAATTTTAGTCTGTGATGCAAGTACATATAACGGCATGATGAGTTGGTTATAATCAATTTTTAACACTGGTAGAATTTATTCTCCATCTGACGTTGGTAGCAAGACTAACAATGGCCATTTTTGTATCTCTAGCTATGTCTAGTGCAGTGCAATGCAGCCATTTAAGGCATTTACACCAATGTAGCAGCTGACTCTGTATAGCTGGAAGCTGCCAAAAGAAAGGCTTTTCTAATCATACTCATAGACCATCTTTACCATCTGCCAAATAAGTTTCCATGTTCTTTGTAATATGAATAAACTGATCAATAATTATTTGATAATAATTTATTTGACTCACTGTAGCATAAATAATAATCTTTTCATTCAGAAACTCTTTCCTTTCTATAAGCTGGTAAAGATGGTCTACCAGTTTGAGTGGCTAGGCCTATGCTTTGGCAGCTGGTGGGTAGCTAGTCATATTTAGTACAGTATAGCTCTAGGAACTCCTTTTCCCCAACAGTTACCTATCATGCCTCGAGAAAAATGGGATTATTTCCACACAGACTTGATATTTAATAGTGTGCTGCAACCGCCCACCCTTCCAGTCCTGTGAGATGGCATGAATGCATGCAATAATGAAGAGTCAAACTTTTCTCACATTTTTTATATATAAAATGATGTAGTGAGGCACTAGAATGATACCCTGTACTGTGTCATTTAAATATATATATATATATATATATATATATATATATATATATATAAGATCTTGAGTCGATTTTCCGTGGAACAGTGCTCGATACGTTGAAGTAGAGCTAAATATATTGTATGTGGGAAAAAATAACAGTACTACATTTAGGGGATGAAATTGTAGTACTGTTATTTATTTTTTCCCACATACACTATATATATATATATACACATACATACATACACACATATATAGTAGTGTGCAGTGAAGATTATACACCACCACTTTTGTGTAAAAGGGCTCCTAATAAAAATAAGCACAAAATGACTTCTCTATAATTTTTTGGTGAAAATGTATTGATCAATGCTATTGTAGGCAATGAGAACCAAAAAAATCATTCTGACAAGTATGCTGAGGTAAAAGTATGGCTAACAAACAAAACACTGAAAATACCAATTTATCAGAAAAATTTAAAGGTATTGCAAATTTTGCATAGCATGAATGAACTTCAAATCATATGAAATGATTTAGCGAGTGAAGAAATTAAAAAAATATGTGAAGACTATGCCTGAAAGGTTAAATGCTGTAATCAAAGTAAAGTTGGCAACATTAGATATTGAATTATTTTTATTATTATTATATATTGTTGTTTGTTTACTTATTCTCATCAATATGATCCAATATTACATGAAATAAATACTTGAACAAAACAGTATATACGGTATTCCGGTACTGAATATGGATATTAAGGAAATATCCTGAGCAATCACTAAAGTGGTTTGAAATTCAGCAAAATAAGTGGGGTTTTTTTTTTTTTTTTTTTTTTTTTTACAACAACTTGGACATGGAACCCTTTCAGAAACAAGTATTTTAGCATGGATAGATTGTGTTTATAAATATTTGAACTTGGTCATATTGAAGATTATGCTATGAAGGATGTATTTTAGCCAATAGCAAATTTTCGTCTAGTTATGCCATTATCAACTTACTTTGGACTGTTACTCAAAACAAGACCTTGCGACTTAATCCGTATTCTGCTGGAGCAGGTCACATATATAAAAACATCATATACGGTTCCAACCTTTGCTATTCGAGACAATATTTCATGCTAGTGTCTCATGTTCATACGTCTCAAGAATCCACAGCTCCTATAAAAGACTTTTTGTAAATCATGCACTAAGCCAATTCACTTTTTTACTTAACAGGAAAGCAGGGTAGAAGGCATAGACACATATAACACATAAATTCAGTTTATTCTGCATAAAACTCAAACAGGACTTACTCTTCATGTCATTGGATTTCAGGGTTTCACTGACTTCTAAAGTTGCCATTCCCAACAAAATGTCTGCTTTGAGAGTCTGATGACTCCAGACGCGGAAAATTAATTTGCTGAAGGGAGTAACAATTCTACAGGAGATAAAAAAAGCAAAAGATAAGCCAAAGAGATTAAAAAAGAAAATATTTCTATAATTGACAGGAAATGGTAAGCTCAACATAGCACACCACTCTTTCAGACTCACACTGTGAGGGGCTGCTTCCATTTGGGGCTGTGAGTGTTGGTGCACTTCTCAGTTTTCTTCGACTGGCCATCTACAGCCACCTCTACATATGGACTAGGCCCGAACCAGGTCTTCTTGTTTTCTTTCAGCTTCGCTGACAAAACTAGTAACCACAAGTATGACCACATAATATAAATACAAACAGAGCAAATGATCTTGAGCTGAAATTTTGCAGAAAAACAGTCAAAATGTCGACATTATCCTACATACATAAAAATTCTAAATCCATGTTGTTTGTTTGTTTGTTGTTTTTTTAATTAAACCCACCTATTATCTGTAATTGGGCCTTCATTGTGTAGCCATTAACAGTAGCTGCTGAGGCTCAGATGCATCTGTGTAAGGGAAAATATATATACAATTAAAATGGACATAAAAATATGGCTGCATTTTACAGGACAAGCAGGCACAGGTCAGTTCTAACAAATACTAGACTGAAGACAGGAATGAAGAAGCTCAGCAAAGAAAGCGTGTGGAGAATGAATAAATGCAAAGATGTGATCCCTAATCAGAATATCAAATTAAAATTTCAGTTTAATACAGGAGTTGCTCACAAACCCTAAAAAACCTACAATAAGTAGCAATTCTGTTGTTACCTAATTATTAACAAGGAATTCAGTTTACATGAGACTCTTACGGTCTTCAAAACATTTACTTTCCTTTTCGCATTAGTTCTCTCCCTATTGCCTTTCAGGTGCCTCTTGGCCTCTCAGTAAGCTTGCATCGACAAGTAATGATTGATTTAAAGCCACAACAATGATGCAGAAAGCAGTCATGACGCATGCTCAACAAGTCTGCGGCAGGAGAATTCTTAATTCCCTTCCTTACAGCTTCACTGAGCATATATCTGAAACTAAATTGAAATTAGATTAAATGTGTAAATAGCATTTAATTAATTTATTTAACCCAAAATTTTAAAGACATTATTAATCTTTAATTTAAGTTGGAGAGATATCTTCTTAAAGACACACAAGCTCAGCTGTAATAATAGATGTCTTGCTCATATTAAAGAAGCAGAAAGACATGTTTTCCCCATTGGTCAAAGTGAACAACCTTCAAAAACCTTTTTTATCCCCGACTCTGCAGAAAATCTCTTTCCATCAGCAAAACCGTTGCAACAATTTTAAATATAGCTTCCTCTTTTCTATGTTTAGGAACTTGTGCCGTGTACAGTGATGATGTACGCTACATTCACACATGAAGTGACGAGTGACAAGTGATCGCACGTGAAATGAGCACCAAGAGGGCAAATTTTCTGCGACATGAAGTGGACGGGCGCAGAGTTCAACTGAGCTGAACTTTCACGCGACATGAATCAAGCGATTACCAATCAGAGATTAAAGATTCCGTTGACCGATAGATGCCATCAAACACAGTTCGCCAAAACCCTTCTGTAGGGAAACAATGAACACGAATTTAATAAGCCTGTCAACATCAACATGTAAGAGAAGCTTATTATTGCCTTAAATATTCTGTGCTTTATGACTGCACACACAAATTTTACACGGATATTAACCAGAAATACAATGCTTGGGTCCACATTTTTGAAGCAGTTCGCATTTCCTGTAGGGTATATTTATGTACGTTTAACTCTTTCCGGTTCATGATGCACACGAGTCTCTGTTCTATACTTGCCCCATGATAGTAATAAGGCCATTAACACACTATATACAACAATAATGACTTGAAATAAAGTCTAAAATAATATCAAATAAAAGCTAAATTATTGAAAGATGATAATAAAAAGGTCTCACGGACCTGCTGTAGGAAATTAGCTCGATGCTGCTCAGTTTCACTTGGAAAGACTTAAGTGGACGCATAGGAGGGAGTTTCCTAGGCAACAAGAACTGAGCGGTGAAGCAATTCGCTTCTCTTGCCAGACAATTCGCGTGTCACTCGTTGCCTCATGTGTGAATACAGCTTTATGATTCAAACTAAGGCTACAAATCCACTGGCCACAAGGATCTGCAATACGTATTGAAACAGGTATGGAGCCGTCGACTAAAGTAAAGTGCTAGTAAGAAGACACGGCAGTGTGCATGATTATTTATTAATGACTACAAGTGAACAGAGAGAGGACAACATTATGTCTTCTTGCTTTTACCAATAAGGTTTTACAAAAAATTTTTTTTACATAAAACAATTTTTTACATAATTTTTTTAACATAAAAAATATACAACAACCAACTATAAATCATAACTCCACTTTTTATATATGATGTGCGTTTCTGTATGTGCAGTGAAAACCGTAGGCATCTGCTGTTTATTCTTCATGCAGAGAAAAGTATGTAACACATATTGATACCTTAGACTCATTTCCATGCTGGATTGACCAGTAATAAGGTGTCACCGAGCAGATCCATCAAATCCATCTAACCAAGTGCTCTAAATGACATTGCGTCATACAGCAGAGCTGTCGCGCACACTCAGTGAACTCTTCTTGGAATAGGTTAGCCTCTTCACTTGGTCCATATTTAACGATTTTAAAACAAGGGTCCCTGTAGTGTTTCCTTAAGGTTTTGTCAAACATCAGTTTCATCATGATCGCACTGTTACCCGCTCTGCATACATCAGCGACGTACTTGAGGTGTTGGCAATATATAATGTCACATAATAGTGCTGTCTTCATCATTAGTTGAATCTGTTCATTAGAATAAATAATGCTAGTGTTGACTTCATCCTCATCTGCTGGTGTTTCTTTCTTTTTCCTTTTCCATCCTCCTTGAAACTCTAACCATGCTTCGCAACTTTTCCATATTTCGAGTTTCCTCATTTGTTGCTCATTTGGTAGCCAGTCCTGCATACCACACGTTAACTGTGATCTCACGTAAGCTTCAATAAGTTTTCTTGTTTTACTTAAATTAACATTGTAATCCATCAGTACACTCTGAACTTCACTAAATTTGAAGGTTGCACTTGGTAAAACAACTGTCCAAAGGCATAGGTGTCAAACGCCAAATCCGACCCACCTCCTCATTTCAAGTGGCCCGCAAGAGCTTTCAAAGAATATGATTATCGTACATTCTTTGCATCAACCATTACCATGAAACCTAATTCAACATCCTTCCACTAGGTGGTGGCAGCCTACTTTAAGTAAACAGCTATTCATTTATGACTCAAGAAAGATTACGTACTAGCATGTCACTCTTAAGCCCTTTTAGAATAGATGTTCAATGATTATTTGGCCCTAAATCACCTTTACATTTAGTGATATGGCCCTCGGTGAAAATGAGTTTGACACCCCTGGTCCAAGGTATATGAATTCTTGTACATTCTCGATGACCTGTCCATCAGTAGTGAATGGCACAGGCTTCTTGGAGAGCTCTAGATCACTGAACGCCTGTGTTTTTGTCTTCTTAAATGAGGTCAAATTGTTATCATGTGTCATTTAAGATGGTACTGATTTGCAAAATAGGACATAACCGGCATATAGAATCCATTTCATCATTTCCATTCCATGCGTCCTTCCACCACTTCTTACCCCATCCATCAGGGAATACTTCACATTTTTAAAAAAGGCAACTTTTAATACATAATAAAAATTTGAATTAGAAGAGATTCACCTTGTCTGCAACTAAATAAATTTTGTCATCATCCATCCAATCGACGCAGTGGTGTCTTCATACAATTTCTGTAATAAAGCTATTAATTTGATGCCTCCCATTTGCACCCGAGGCACTCATAATAGAAAGTCTCTTGGGATTTGGACATAAACTGCGGTCAAGTCCAAATACACTGCTACCACGTGTTCACCATACTTCTCAATTACTGTCTACATGATAAAAATTGCATCTGTTGTAAATTGATTTTCGTGGAAACCATATTGTGCTTCACTCATAGGACTCTCGTCAATCTCAATCAATATAATATTCTACTCATGTTTGCTCCTATAGAAAAGCCACAATATTTAGCAACTACCTTTTTTGGACCCCTGAAAGCTCCTTGTGGTGTAATTCTAAGAAACTACGTCTCTGCATGACTGACTTTTGTTCGAAAATCATCCTTCAGATTGCATGGTTTTTGAAAGCCTCTGGAAACTAGCATGACCACCAATTCACCAAAAAAGAGATCATGTAGCAAACAGTGGGCTTAAATCCACAAACCCATTCTGGTGTGTACTAAAGAGATACACACTGAGGATCTGTACAGTACCTGGCCACTCACTGCACTCCTCTACCAGTCCCTCCAGGAATCCGTAATCACATCAATTCACGGGAATTCAACCAATCCTCTTGCATTCTGCACAACCTTGCAAATTTAAACAATCACTGCAATTCTTCCACAGATTAGGCCAATCGTATTATACCACAAGATCACCAATCCATAGCAGTCCCTTAGACAAACGTTGAGCATACATCACCATACATCATATCCTTGTCCATGCATTTGAAGAGATCTGGATGTGGACATGTGCACTATCTTTGCAATTTTTTATGAGAATCCCACAATTTTATCGAAAACAAACATGCAATATTCTGAAAATCTGCTGCAAAAAAAAGCCTGCGAAATCCTGGAGTTCTACAGTCCCATCAAGGTTGGATCACTAGAGCTCTCTGGCTGCATGCTCTGTTCCTTGCCTTCTCTTCTGTTTCTCACTGCACCGTTTCTTTACTATTGTTATGTCTTCTCTCTTCCTTCTTCATGGTTCTATTTGGCAGCTGAGCAAATCCCCCTTCCTCACTGTTCCAGAAATGGAAAGATGGCTTCTCCAGTATCTCATATGCAGCTTGTCCTGTCAAGAGAAGATCTATGGTTATAAGCTATTAAAGTGCATTTTAACATTTCCCTATCACTTGAGTAAAGCAAGTCAAGGAGTGCTTCAGAACAAAACTACAAACTCATCCCTTTCCCAGGAGCAGCTAACATATTTACAGTGTTTCCAGGTCTTCCTACCTAACTGGAAACTTCTGAACATGCCCTAGCAACCACACAAATGATATACATTAAATTAACCACAGTAGCTGCTGTATCCGGCCCAGGGATGGAGTGGATTTGGAGCCCACCCCAGGGAACACCCCAGATAATGTGCCAATTTATCACTGTGTACTATGACATGTCATTGACTCATTCTCATAGCTATGCGTTATTTATGATAACATATGCATTTAGGCACTGTCTCCAAGCAGAGCTCTCGATAGATGGCTCTTGATAGGTGTCCAAGACTGAGAACTTTTTACTGCCTTTCTGATTACAGACTTCTGTCGCGTTAGTTTGATTAGTTATTTAACGAGTTCATGTTCCGTCAAGACTCTGATTTTGGCATTTGTACCACAAACATTTATTTACCTGCAAGTCTGTCTGTTTACCCGAGTTAGGTTGTGTGTGAGTCTGAGTGGTGGTGTATGAGCCTCAGTTTTTTTTTCTTCATGTCTTCATGCAAGTCAGCAATACAATATAAAGATCCTGGAACTGCTTAACAGCGGAGCTCTGAAAAAATTTACTTGATATTATGTAGCATAAAATTGCTTTATACAACAAACATGTATGCTAATGCTGCAGTGTCATGGACGTCACCCCACACCCAAGATTGATGCTATATCAATTTCTCTTAAGTATGATGCTCCGCTATTACAGCCAATCAGTATCAACTCAGCAATGATTCAGCCTTCCTGTAGTGGGGACGTACAGACTCGGGCACTCTGCTTTAAGAACTATGGATTATTTAGAGAAACAGTGCTTTAATACTGCTTACATAAGGTTTCAAAGTTTAATCAGGATAAAAGGCTTCGGTTTGTTTAAAGATCACACTCTGGAGCAATGCAAAAAGGTCAGGTGGTCTGGTGAAGTGGACTGAGGGCTGTTTTTACAGAATCACTGCTGCTCGGTTCATTCACAGTGCAAGGGATTCACTTAATCTCCTGCGTATCTAGAGACATCAGGCTGATGTCAGTTTGTCGGCATAGAACATTGCTTTCTATCAAAACGTATATCTAGGTCAAACCACTGAAGAAAACCTCTGGTGCCAAGAGTAGCTGAAGAAAACATTTAGCTGAAGAAAATGCCTAAAGGCACCATGTAGAAAAGGGTGTGTATGATATGAATCCTGGGAGGTATCTATTTAACATTATGTATACATGTTCCCAAGAGGTATGCGAGCCAGGAAATGTAAAAAACAAACAACAAAACTCTTCCAAGGACTCAAGACATCCTGTTTGACAGTGTAAGCAACAAAATACAGTGTTCTCATAACAGCCTGCATGTTTCCTGCTCATGCTACAGCATTTAACATAGGTTCAAAGGACAATATCTTCTTTAAGACCAAGTGAGATTAATGTGCGATATACAATCACTCAACACTTTATGGTGGCACAGTGGTTAGCATGTCAGCCTTAAAGCAAGAAGGTCCTGGGTTTGAATCCCAGGTTTGTTGTTTTTTTGTTGAGTTTGCATTTTTTTTCCCCCATGCTTGTATGGGTTTCCTATGGGTACCCCGGTATCCTCCCACAGTCCAAAGACATGCACATTAGGTTGATAAGCTGTTCCAAATTGCCCCTAGGTGTGGATGTGAGTCTGACGGTTGTGTGCTGTTGCCCTTGGATGGTCTGGCAAGCTGTTCAGGGTGTACCCTGCATTCGGCTAGTGGCGGGTGAGACAGGCTCGAGCCCCCCAAGACCCTACTAGTAGGACTAAACACACAACCTCCACCAGCCCAAAATTATTTTCTTTGCCTCAGCTGGTCACTGGATCTTTTATCTTTTCTGCACCATTTTGAATAAACTCGATTGATTGCTGTGCATGAAAAGTCACCTGACCCACCTCTGAAATAGTTAAAACTAAAAAAATCTTGATTTCATTTACTTTTTATGTTCCAGTGTACCATATAAATATACTAAAACAATGATTTCCCTGATCATTCCACTTGCATTCAGTAAATAATTATTAATTATCCCAGGATAGTGAACAAATTAGCTTGCACCATACCTGTGTAGAATATACTTAATGCTTTTACACCTTGGAACATTGCCACATGATCGGCTGATTTGATACGTACATGAAGAAGTAGTGCAGGTGGTCCGAAAGTATTTAGTGAGTGTATAAATATGCAGACATTGTCAGTTGAACCTGGATATTTAAAACAATTTGGGAATTTTATTTTGGTAACTGGTTGGTTAATGACCACTGGATCTTATTTTTTGGCTTCAAAAATATATTTGGGCTGCTTTGGCAACACACACACACACACACACACACACACACTCGCTCTCTCTCACTTACCGGAATGGAAATGCAGCCAACAGGAATGTGGTTAAATCTGATGTTTTCCCTTCACACAGCACCCACTCAGTGCACACGTCGCATCCTCTGTTTGTTGTGTTTCCCAGGTAAGAAAAGTGAAAAAGCAGATCCTGGTGGTAAGTTTTATTTTTCCCTTGGAAGAGCCGTGCAATTTGTGTTGGCAGATTAAAGGTGCCCATTCACAAGCAAATAGCCCGTGTGTTTTATCTTCCTTTATCAGTTCATTTTGGCTGAATACACAGGTAAAATCCACGCCCGATCACAAGCTCACAATCTCTTATTCACCATTTTTCTTTATCTTGTTTTGAACCGTGTCTGTTTTGCAATAACAATACAGCGTTACCAGAGGAACACTCTTGTGCACAAGAGAAAACTCGGCAGTGCAGCACCAATTAGTAGAAAGTGGAAAAGGTCTGAGATCTAGTGTTAGGAAAAGAAGGCGGCTTATAATGTGAGGAGATGGCAATGTTTACTAATATCACCGTGCCAGGTACAGGGGTCAATGACACTTGCGTACAGGAGTAAGAAAAATAGTTTCAAAAAGACATTGTGGCTGATTTCATTTTATTTCCAAGAGATAACACTGTACATTATGTTTATTTAATATTCCGGGTAAGTGAATGGCCCCCTTTAAACACACACCCACTCACAAGTGATATGAGCAGAGTTACACCTCTCCTGTCCAACACGAGGAGCTGCACCGGCATGCAACGCGGCGTGACGCCCGCTACTATTTCTAGATCTAAATTTCACTGTAAATAGCCGAGTGTAAAGCCGGTAGTTACATCACACGAAGGAGATTACAGTTCTAACACAGCTCGAATAAAAAGAGAAAGCAGTAAAACAGGGGAGAATTAAAAACCAGAGCCTAACGCGTGGTTGTTATTCGCATCAGATTAACTCAACACTGACAGGAACTAAACACACACAGCCATGTAGCATGCTAGCTTTAATGAGGAACGCTGTGACAATCTTTTCACTTACTACTCAGTTGTTTTATCTGTATTTTAAACGGTACAGAAAAAACCCAGTGCTGGTACTGGGGCAAACATTTGTAGCTAAGTTAATCAGCAAGTTGGGTAGTATTTCCTTCACCAGTTAGCATTAACTGAAATATCACGCTTTGTTTATGTTATTAAACAATTCTGTGACAGAGTTTTTTGCTTACTGGACAAACTTAACAGCCTAGAAAAGAGTCAGAGAAACAGTTCCCAGACTTTCAAACCCGTCATTACTGAACTCGTTAGCATTAGCTTGCTATCAAAAACAAACAGGCGGATAGCAGACTCTGAGCTCGCGCTACACGCAGCGGCTAGAAACTACGAGTTAACTAGCAAACGCTAGCAGGAAAAACAAGGACATTCCCAGCTTGTAGTTATATATTTTGTTAATAATGAGGCATTACCTGACTTCAGTAAAGGGCTTTAGTACCTGGTGGTCAACAGCTATCCAGAAAACCCATTTCCACGCTTTGGCTAAGTTGATACATTTTACCAAAGGTCCTCCACACGGCCTCCTTTACCAGTCACGTGACACCCTAAACCGTGACGTCGGTGACAAGATCATAGCAACCAAAAGCGTCAGCAACCCCTGGCATAGCTTTGAACTGCTCTTTCTGTCACCTCATGCCAGATGTTTAATATGTTTATCACTTATTTTGGTCCTGTCCTCACACCTCTAAGTTTTGGAAAGGTGTCTGCACTTTTATTTCTAGATTTATTGATACTGAATCTTCACTTTTTTATGAAAACATTGCTTGGATTTTTTTTTTTTTTGCATTCTCCTCATCCAAAAGAAATTATTAAATTATTTTAAATTCAATACTGTTACTTCCAAAGTCATATATTTATAAATCGAAATTTTATAGCCATAAAAAAGCTTTTTAATTTTTGAAATTGGAATTAAACATTACTTTAGTACTTTACATCTGTTTAATTGTTGGTGTCGTATAGTGGTTAGGATGGGAAGAAGGTCCTGAGCTCAAGTCCCGTGCTCGGGTATTTCTGTGTGGAGTTTGCATGTTCTTCCGTGCTTGTGTGGGTTTCCTCCAGGTACTCCAGTTTCCTCCCACAGTCCGAAGACATGTACCTTTGGCTAACTGGCTGTTCTGAATTGCCCCTAGGTGTGAATGTTAGTGTAAATGGTCTTGTGTGTGTTGGCCCTATGGTGATCTGGCAAACTGTTCAGGGGGTACCTTGCATTTACCCAGTGTTTGCTGAGATAACACCTTATGACCCTAGTAGGATTAAGCTGTTGGGCAAATGAGTTAGTGATCTGTTTACTGATTTCTATATGTATTCTGGTCACCCTGGCCCTGGTTCCTGTTTATGTCTGTTGCTGTTGTTATTATTATTATTAGTAGTAGTAGTAGTAGTAGTATTTATTTATTTATTATTGTTGTTGTTGAGGCCCTGCGATGGCCTGGCGAGCTGTCCAGGGTGTACCCCGCCCTCGCCCAGAGTTGGCTGAGATGGGCGCCAGCCTCCCTGCGACCCTAATTAGGAATAAGCGGTTCAGAAGATGAATGAATGAATGTTGTTGTTGTTGTTGTTGTTGTTGTTTTGATTGTTATTATGTTGTTACTGTTCTCTGTTTGCAAAAAAAAGCATCCGCAACCCACAACTTTAACGCAAGTTTTCTACAAGACTGACAGTGCAAGTAACAATCAATGTTTTTAACAGAAATTTCGTCAACGCATATTAGGAGAGGTGAGAAACACTGTGCTTGTAGACCCTGCTAATAACTGTCTTTCATGAACTTTATAATGGTCTTACAAATGTAATAACTATTGTATATAACATATACTGTTGATATTTTAGAAATGTGAAAACTGTGGCAAAGAAGTGGAAATTTGGCAACATTGAGAGAAGTTCATAATAATAATTATTCACTGAACTACTTACTGATATCCACCAGGCCTCACTTTAGTATATACTACACTGGGACATAAGAACAGAAAACTAAACTATTTTTATAGTTTATTTTCACATTTTGATTTTACAGCATCTTTTTAAAATGATTGACAATAGCCATAAAAGCTACATAATATTGAAACCTGGCTGTCTGCAAGCAATTGATCTGTAAGCATTTTCAAAAATTTCCACCTGCAGAAGTTTTATTTGGTTATTATATGATCACACACTGCTTATAGTGCTCCTACAGCACCCTCTTCTGGGTACAGACTCAACACTGTCCAATAGGGAAAGCAACTGTGGGTTATGCAATATTTCTTTGGATGTTGAGCTAAAAGATGACAGTGGAACATTAGACACTGAGGAAATTCTGACTGAGAATTGTTCTGGCGGTATCAAGCCCTATCAGTTGGGGTCTGAGTGCTTGTCCCCAGAAGAATCTAATGAGTCTGATTAAAGCAACTCTAAGGTGGAAAGCAAATGGCAGATTGCAGACTATTTAGGTTAGCATTTACAATTTATGCTGAATTTTTCAAAGTGTTTACCTTATTCCTGATCAGAGATCAGATTCATGATAGGGCACCAATAACACTTTCTGGTTGTAATATTGTATTTGTGGTTGACTTAGCATGCCTTGCTATAGATATTTAACTATATAGATCGG
>JAQMYF010000007.1:14783254-14793926 GCA_030014195.1 Neosilurus mollespiculum
TATATATTCCCTGAAATGTGTCATTTAAATATTATTCATAAGCTTTAAGTTTTATCTCAGCTATCTTTCCTTTTCAATAGATGCTGCACAATAAGCATGTTATGGTGCGAGTAGGTGGCGGCTGGGAGACTTTTGACAGTTACTTGCTAAAGCATGACCCCTGCCGTATGCTGCAGATTTCCAGAGTGGAAGGCAAAGTGTCACCCATCTCCATCAAGTCTCCTAACATCAAAGATCTAACCCCTGACAGCTACCTGGTGGTGGCTGCCCACTACAGAAGTAAGAAGTAATAAAGGCCAGTCAAAGATGGAATATGAGAAATGATATATAGGTTTTGAGGTGAAGTTCATTTCACCTGTGTATGGCACTAACATGTAAACTACAGGTGAAACTCGAAAAATTAGAATATCGTACAAAAGTTAATTTATTTCAGTAATTCAACTCAGTCTACACAGCCGTCTACCAGGACATTTTAGAGCACTTCATTCATCCTTCAGCAGAGAAGCTTTATGGAGATGCTGAGTTCATTTTCCAGCAGGACTTGGCACCTGCCCATACTGCCAAATGTACCAAAACCTGGTTCAATGACCATGGGATTACTGTTCTGGATTGGCCAGCAAACTCGCCTGAACTGAACCCCATAGAGAATCTATGGGGAATTGCCAAGAGAAAGATGAGAGACATGAGACCGAACAATGCAGAAAAGCTGAAGGCTGCTATTGAAGCATCCTGGTCTTCCATAACACCTCAGCAGTGCCACAGGCTGGTAGCATCCATGCCATGCCACATTGAGGCAGCAATCCATGCAAAAGGTGCCCAAACCAAGTACTGAGTACATATGCATTATACTTTTCAGAGGGCTGACATTTCTGTATTTAAATCCTTTTTTAAATTATTGATTTCATGTAATATTCAAATTTTCTGAGATTTTGGATTTGGGGTTTTCATAAGCTGTAAGCCATCATCATCAAAATTATAAAATAAAGGCTTGAAACATCTCACTTGTAATGAGTTTATATAATATATTAGTTTCACGTTGAATTACTGAAATAAATGAACTTTTGCACAGTATTCAAATTTTTCGAGTTTCACCTGCATAGCTGTTAGCTGGCATTGAATCCCTCTAGCATCCTTCATGTGAACCACTGGGAGAAAGTCAGTTATATTCTATGCGAAAAAAAAAAAATACAGGGTACAATATACACTCTGGACTAAGTGATGGCAATCTCAAGCTTTATTTTTGAACTTTATTTTCTTATAAATTGTTATCAGTACATAGACTGCTCGTATTAATGCAGATAATTTAGCTATTTTGACACTCGGTGTCTGAACAGTACAGCAGGGCTGAGAACATACTGTTAGTTTTAGGGGGAGGGACTGGAAAAACACAACACTTTTATTACTGCATTATTTTTGACATCTCAAAATGGAATGTGATGAGTTGCAGATGATCACTTATATCCGGAGATTGTAATTGATACATTATGGTGAGTTTTTGTTCTACTTTTTTTTTTTTTTTTTTTTTTTTAAACTTTCTTTAGCAGATATATCTGCATAATTATTGCTTCAAGTTGACTGATGTATGAACATTTACAATTTTTTTTCTTTCAAAATGACAAATATTGTCATAACTTCTTAATGTATATATTTGCGGTATTATATCATTTCTCAATATTAAGCAATGTTGTTTTGGCTACAATTTCTTCATTTGATGTTCTCAAAACACTTACATGAGGACTCTTCTTATTGGAAGAACAGATATAACATAAATGTAATTGTGTATCCTCTATGCAAGACCAATCAAACATGTGAGCTGTTAATAGAATTTTGTGTTTGGAGTAAAATAAATCAGCAAGCGTTTCAGTGTTTTCATCCATTAAATTGAAACATCTGAAGTTTCTAGAAGTACTGTGTGTACCTTAATGTATTCTGATCACATACATGTTTTTTTCTCTATTGAAGACTGGTTGAAAACATGGGGCCCGCATATAAATAAATATATTATATATTCACACACTGATCAATCATAACTTTAAAACCGCTGAGAGGTTAAGTGAATAACAGTTACTGTTTCATTCGTGGCACGCCATGGGATGAGGTAGTTTAGGCAGCAAGTGAACAGTCAGTTCTCAAAGTTGATATGATGGAAGCAGGAAAAATGGGCAAGCATAAGGATCTGAGTGAATTTTTCATGAGCACCTAGGTCCCACTGACGTGCACTGGAAGTGAAGACCCGTGTGGTCTGATCCCACAGAACAGTACAATTTCTAAATAAATAAATAAATAAATAAAGAAGGAAGGAAGGAAATAAATAAATAAATAAAGTTAAGGCAGGCTATGATAGAAAGGTGTCAGAACACAGTGAATTGTAGATTGCTACGTGTGACTGTAGAGCTTCAGAGCAGAGTACATGTGCCTGACTCCTGTCCACCACTGAAAGTGCCTACAATGAGCATGTTAGCATCAATCCTGAACGAGAGAGCAATGGAAGAAGGTAGTGTGGTCTGATGACTCACATTTTCTGTTACTTCATATGGACAGCTGGGTGCTTATGCATCACTTTTGTGGTAAAGAGATAGAAATACAATGGACTATTTGAAGAAGGCATGCCAGCCTATGTGGTGTGATGTTCTGGGGAATGTTCTGCTGCAGAACATTTGGTCCTACAGTTTATGTGGATTTTACTTTAACGCATACTATCCATCTAAAAATTGTTACAGGCCAAATACAATCCATTATGGCAAGAAAGAATTTTAGGAATGCTTTGAGGAAAACTGCCCCCAAACTCCCCATCTGTTGGACAAACAAGTCCAAACCATGTAGGTCCCAACTTGCAACTTACAAGAATCAAATGATGTATTGCAAAACTAGATACCACAGCATACCCTGAGAAGTCTTGTTGAGTCCATGCCTTAATTGCTTCGGACCTACAGGCAGGGGATTTTAATGTTATGGCTGATCAGTGTATATATAATGTTACATACATAACATCGAAACCATTATTACCACTGACAGTAAAGTGAGTAAGATTAATTACTGTAGCATGTGTCAAGGAGTGGAGTCTATAAGGTAGAAAGTGAACAGTTGAACAGAAGTTGACGTGTTGGTAGCAGGAAAAATGAGTAAATGTAAGGATCTGAAAGAATTTGTCAAGTGCCACACTGTGAAGCTAAATGACTTGGTCTATTCATCTCCAAAATGGTTGGTTTTGTGAAGTGTTCTTGGTACACAGTGATAAGTATCCGCCAAAGATGGACCAAGGAAGGAAACTAGTAAACTGGCAAGGGTGTCCAAAGCTCAATGATGCACATGGCAAGTAAAGGTAATCTGTTCCATTCCAAAAGGGCTACTGTAGCACACAATGCAAAAAAAAGTTAATGCTAGCTATGAGAGAAAGATGTCAGAATGCACAGTCCATTACAGCTTAGCCACAGACCAGTCAGGTGGTGCTAATGTTATGTCTGATCCGTGTATAGATACTCAGCTCAAGAATAAGCTCCACTTGCAAACCTGTCCTACAATGACCTCTTCTGGCTAAAACACTTCCATGTAACAAAAGATAGATGTTAAGCTGGGTAGATCTTCGGATGTGTCATAGTCTTAAATCTCTGTATTAAAGTTCTATATCACTTCGATATTCAGTAGTAATTGTCTATCATGTTAAATATATCTACTGAAATCCCAAAAGCATTTGACTTTTCTATAAATAACACTGATAAAGATGGTGCAATGAACTTCCTTTCAGAACAGAGCACTTGGTTAGTTAACAGTTGTTCAAAAATGCATTACTCAGATAGAAAACATTTTTAACCTGAGTGTGTCAATTATAGATGTATAAGAGTAATTTATAAAGTCATTTTTCAGCCTGGTGAATCTTGAGAAATTTCCTCTGGTGTGTCTAGTCTGTGTATCTGTACTCAGATGTCAAACCAATAAATCTGAAACAGATGATATTATTTACTTTAAGAATTTATTTTAGCTCATTAATTAGTTAAGCGGCCTTAAAGCTGACTCACATGTAAGCAATATAGCTGCGAAATACGGCAATGTTATTTTCGGCTGGTTTCGGACAAAAATACTGCCATTATGCTTGAAATTTTTATCATTCTTCGAAAATGTGTGGAAAAACTCTAATTTCGCAGCAAATTTTGCGCAGATGCAAAATTCACGAATCCGGACCATTTACCTCGAATGTGACCGACTATTTCTGAAAATATACAAATTCCAGTTCAAATTTATTCAATTCTCTTCTAAAAAAATTCACTTGCACTTTCATGCGATATCGCTTACCTGTGAGCCAGCTATTACACTCTGCAGATGTCGAGGACCAGGACTTCAGGGTTCTGAGAAAACATGACTAGCACATTGCACTTTGGTGGTAAAGAGATTTTATAAGCCTTTACAAAAAAGTATGTTAATATAAAAATAACATACAGCTTGGTTCTATGACTGGCTTTCAAAAATGCAGTAAGGCTGTTACACGAGAGAGGAGCACTGCAGCCGAGAAAGATAAACTATGACACAGCCCTACATCCAAGTGAAGAATAAGAATAAACAATCAGTAACCTTCATTTCACACCAGTATAATGAAATAATCAACATTCATTCTTAATATTGTCCTGTAGATGGGTTTGTAATGCTAAATAGCAAACAGACCAATTCACACAATCAGTATTCATTCTTAGCTTCAACATTTAGTAAAATCCTAACAGAACTAATAATTTATATTGCATGCTTGTCCTCTGAGAAAAAAACCCAGGAGAGTATAATTTAGCTCTTAAATACAGTATGAGTGTGGCTTAACGAATGTGCTAAACACCTTACATCACTCCATTAGACGTAGGTAATATAAACATGTATTAGTGTTACATTCGTCTTAACTGTTTGTATGGTTTAATAATAAAGGACCCTTCTTCATTAGCACCCTGTTGAATGATCTGTGAACCTGTCATGTCTCTCAGCAGTGACACATAAACGGGTGTGTGAAAAGACATACTGCTGCTTCGGTTATGTCACTGATCCATTGGTTGGCACATCACATTTCAGCATAATAAAGTAGGCGTGACCTCCAAAGAGCTCCATCCCATCAGATGTTCTTTGCAGGAAGCTTGGCAAAATGTCTACATGCTATAAACACCAACCAAAAAGCTTAGATTTCAAGAAGACGAAAAATCAATACACCCTTCGCATTTAGATGGATGGTTAACGCCGTTCATGTGGGCTGAACTACAAAGCTGACACCAGTTGTTTCTCTTGATGCTGAGTTAGCCAACCTGCCACTAAGAGAGAAGAAAAAGAGAGAAGAAGCAAGTGAGAGAAAAAAAAACTACACAGCTGTAAACAAATCGGTCTCACATAGCCAGAATTAGTTATATTCTTACATTAATTTTGTGAGTTTCATGATTCTTATGCTCTGACAGCATGTGCCTCGTGCTTGTGTTTTCTGGTCATGTTGCCTGAGGCCGTGGAAGTATGTCTCAAGAGCACATGCCCTGACGCTGTAGTCATGTTTTGACTTTGCGAATGTCACACACATTCTTTCACACGCACACACACCCACACTTTCGCGCTCTCTCTCTCTCTCTCTCACATACACATTTTCTCTCTCACTCACACACACATTTTCTCTGTCTCTCTCTCACTCACACACGCACACTTTTTCTCTCTCTCACACACACACATTCATCCCCCCCCCACACACACCCACATAGTCTCTCTCACTCACACTTCTCTCTCTCACACACACATTCTGTCTCTTTCTCCCCCCCCCACACATATTCTCTCTCACTCACACATTTTCTCTCTCTCTTCCTCACACACACACACACACACACACACACACTTTCTCCCCCACTCACACAAGCACACGCTCCCTCTCTCTCTTACTTTCACACACACTCACACACACACACACACACGTTCTCTCTCTCACATACACTCACATCTTTCTTCTCCTATCTTGCTGTATATAAATGCTTGTTGAATCAACAATTAAATGAGATTCTGAGCTTGTCCTGAGTATTCGTGTCTTGTCTGTTGGTTCAATCTCTGGACCAAATCTGTGCAGAAGGGACTCTCACCTACTGAGATCAGAAAAGCCAGAATTGATAGAAGATCAATTCTTTCACCTTCATGGTAGACAACAGTTGACAGTTTTCTGCCTTGTGGGATCAATGAACATGAGAACCGGGACGGCGTGGCTTGCATTCCCAAAAAAAGTTTAGTCATGCTGAAAGTTTCCGCGGATCAAGTGTCAGATCAATTAAACTGTGATGTTTTATTCAATAAGCTACCATGTCTTAATTTGCATATTTCCTCATCTTTGTGACACATTTAATGTGGTTTCATAGGAGATTTACCCTGAGTCCTCCACCTCCAGATGGTGATGTGCTCATCGCCTGCTTTTCAATTTCCTCCAGTTTTTTCTTTTTCCTTTCCACTGCTTCTGGGTTCTTGATGCCTCGGTGTGTGCTCTAAACCCAGAAAAAACAAAAGCTAGAACAATTACACCATCAGAATTTCCAAGAAATCTCAGGCTACAGTTTCAATTAAAAACAAAAAATCTTAAAAAAATAATTATTATTATTATGTGGCTACTTAAGAGCGGACACATATTAGTATTCACACAGAAAAAATGGTTCTCTTTATTTAATTTTTCTTCTTACTTCGCACTTTGCAGCCCGAACAGCAAAGTGCACCCATGCAATGTATATATCAAAACATGCATCTCTTTTTACAGTACAGTGAAATAATTTCTATCACAGTGTTCTCCAAATTCTTAGCTCTCAAACACTGTCAACCTCATTGCGATGGGAAATACGGTTTTCAAATCAGAAGACCAAAAGCAAGACGTGTCTAAGACATTACTTCAGTTTAAAAGGCAGTTTCTTGCCGATACTCGTCATTTCTCTCTCTCTCTCTCTCTCTCTCTCTCTCTCTCACACACACACACACACACACACACACACACACACCCATAAAACATTTAAGCCTCTCTCTCCCACGCATACACACACGCATGTGCTCTGCTTCCCCTCCCATACCTGTAAAACAGTTAACCCATTAATGGCAACATGAACAACACCATTAACCCTATAACCATTACAGTATACACCAAACTTCACTGCTTGTACTAAATTTAAAAAATCTAATTTCTCTCATTAGATGTGAAATGTTGGTGACTAAATCAGTTAAGTAACATTTCTGTTCATAAAACTAGTAATTAGGATAGATTTATGAAGAGGTTGAATATTGCAGTTAACGTATTATGCCCATGTGTTGATATTCACTTTATCTCTTTATAATATTTAAAACTGAACCTTTCTGTCTTATTATTCACTTCTTTACTTTTTCCTCTTTCTCTTAGTATTATTATAATTCAAAGCCTTGCTTTTCTTTCTTGATATTCATTTAATTCTCTTCTTCGTCTTCTTAATTTCATTATTATTATTATTCACTATTCTGAATAATAATATTATGATTTACTCATATGTTTTTATAGTTGTATTTAATATCACACTACAGTCCTGTTGTTTTTGTTGGTACAGTTGTCTGAAGTGGATTTTGTCTGTTATTTATAAATTATAAATGTCTGATATGGCTCACCTGGATTGATTACTCAGTGTGGTGTACTTTTTTAACATTTGAATGTAGTATATGTCTTGATATATTGAGTTGGTTAGGCTTTTGCACCCGTGATAGAGTTGGCTACTCTATTCTTTTAAAAAGTAAAAAAATAAATATTAAAGAAATCATTATTAAAAAAAAAAAAAAAAAAAAATCTTAAGTTAATATTTTTTGGATGGTTCTGTGTCACAACTGTTTTTTCACCATGCTTGCCCCACCTAACTGTGTCACAACCTGCTATAGTGGACCAATCACCTTTCGAGTGATCCACTCTCCTAATTGAATAGCCCTGGTATGGAGCTTGGCTTAAACCCCACAGTAATGGTTACAGTTAAAGCATATATGCTATGATTCTTTGATTTATCACCACCTGTTTTTTCCACATCTACTTAGAAGCCTGTGTAAACTGTGAGGAATTTTTCTGTGTTGTACATTTCAACACGTCAGTTTTCATGTATTTTCCAGCAGCAGTTGCAGCCACATCTCAAAATTTCTTCAGGAATTTTTCTTGTTAGTATTATTGTTCTGTGACTCTGTACAACTACATTTGTGAAGTAAATAAGTGTAAAACTGGTGCATGTGCAGACTGTGTTCATCAGAAGCATGCTGAGTACGTGGGATGACACAGAATGAAAGTGAGCAAGTGTTTTCAAGTAAAAATAGTGAGGAACCTGTGTGGTTAAAGCACTTGCTCTGTTATCAATCTTGTTTGCTTGAAATCAGCCGTTAAAGAAAATCATAGTGATGCTGCCTGAATGCACAGGGGTCGAAGTGAAGACAGGGCAAAAAAAAAAAGGGTACTATACTTACCGTGCCACTTTAGCAGTTCGACGATAGGTGACCACTGATGAAACTCTCTAAAGGACCCACAATGTATATGAGGGGGAAACCAAAATCAAACTTTCTGATAAAACCTGATAGAAGGAATAACCTGACACGAGTTTTTAATCTTTGAATATCCATGAAGGCATCAGACCCGAAAGACAGAAATGACGACGCAGATTTGATCCTTCCTCCTTTTTCTAACACATGCCCTACACCTGATTATATAAGCAGCATTGTCCCCTTAGGAAGTCAGAGATCAGAACATCAATGCTTTGAGTAAGTGTGAGGGAAGTATTTTAAGAATTAACAGAAACAACCCAGGAGCTGAAAATTAAAAAAGTCTAAGAGAAACAGCAGGAGTTCCACCAGCCTTGTTAGGATCAATAAACATCCTCTCTGCTGTTACTAATTAGTCACAAAACAGAAAGTAAATCTGCTCTGCTACCTCTTGCTATTAAAGAAATTAAGAATAAGGCCAGTACCTCTTTCTGTCGCTTCTCTGCAGCTTCTGCCAGCTGTCGTCTTTTTGTTTCCTGCAAATCAACAGATATGTGTGTAAGGATATCAATAATTAATATTCCAGCCGTCAGTGCTACTAGAAAGAATGGGAAAGATTTGAGTGAGGGAGTAATTAAAAAATTTTAACCAACTTTTCACACACAGAAGCTGTTTGACCCAGACTCCACAGACCTACATTTTCTCATTTCTTTTGTTGTTTCCACTGACCAATCCTATGCCACTTGTGCTCCAGTACTCCTCTATGACAGCAATTCATTCATTCATTTTCTGAACCGCTTAATCCTAATTAGGGTCACGGGGAGGATGGTGCCCATCTCAGCCGACTCTGGGCGAGGGCACAGTACACCCCGGACAGCTCGCCAGGCCATCGCAGGGCAGAAACACACTGACAGCTATGCAGCCTACTCTTGACGAAAATCAGCAATGGTTCTTTTACATGCCTCTCACCACAGACAGTGAGGGACATGGCCGGCATTTGATAACCCAGTTAGCTGCACTGGGGGATGAAAGCAATTCATTAGCATAAAACATGAGCAGATGATGACGACGCCATGACTATTGGTTCAAATTGAAAGTGAAGAAAAATGGATAGTCATGGCTTCATCTTAATCATCTGCTCATGTTTACTGCTAATGAACTGCTATCATAGAGCAAGACCTGTCCTGGGGGTGGAATGCATATGTTCTGGATGAACAGAAGACTAATACAGAGTTGTTTTTTTAAAAATAGCATTTTCCCAGGCGTGGCAGAGCATAAAATTATTCATTCACCCATTCGGACAGTTGGTCATTTGCCAAACTACTTATTCATTCTAGAGTCATGGGGACACAGGAGGCTATATCAGCCAACTCTGGGCAAAGATGGGTTACACTCTGAACAGTCCATTGCTGGGAAAACACACCACACACAGTCAGTTAGCCTAATGGCCATGTCTTTGGACTGTGGGAGGAGGCTACTTATTGTATAGTTATTATATACTTATTGTATATTTATAGTATATTGTATATATCTATTATGTTCAGTGTTTAACACCGTAATTCCCTCCATACTCACCACTAAGTTGGAGATGCTGGGACTCAGCCCATCCCTGTGTTGCTGGATCTCCAACTTCCTGACAGACAGAACACAGGCGATACAGTTGGGCAACCATGTCTCACCCTCACTCACCCTCAGCACTGGTGCCCCCCAGAGCTGTGTTCTGAGCCCCCTGCTGTACTCTCTGTATGCCTACGACTGTGTGGCCACTTCCAGCTCCACCAACATCATTCAGTTTGCGGACGACACTGTGGTGGTAGGCCTGATCTCTAACAACAATGAGACGGCCTACCTAGAGGAGGATAGAAACCTGGAATTATGGTGCCAGGACAACAATCTCCTCCTGAACGTCACCAAGACTAAGGAGCTGATAGTGGACTTCAGCACAAAGCAGGAGAGGAATTACCAGCCCCTGATTATCAACAGGGCCCCAGTGGAGAGAGTGGACAGTTTCCGGTACCTAGGTGTTTACATCATGCAGGACCTGACACCATCCTGTCATGTTAACACCCTGGTGAAGAAGGCCCGAAAGAGTTAGAGACTCTTAGACGCCTGAAGGACTTTAAACTGCCCTCAAGGGTACTAAAGAGTTTCTACACCTGCACCATTGAGAGCATCCTGACAGGAAGTATCACAGCCTGGTTTGGAAACAGCACCAAACAGGACA
>JAQMYF010000007.1:14803535-14823888 GCA_030014195.1 Neosilurus mollespiculum
GAGTCGGCTGAGATGGGCGCCAGCCTCCCCGCGACCCTAATTAGGAATAAGCGGTTCAGAAAATGACATGACATAATGTAAACTACACGCAGCTATAAAGTAATAACTGATTTAAACACGTTAAACAATCCAACACCACATACCACATTAAACTGTTTTTTCATAACATCTCCATGCAGAGTAAAATACCTCACACACAATTATTTATCCACTCATGACTTGTTTTTAATACAGGAGGCATCACTGAGGCATTTGAATTTCCTTTTGTTCCTGTTTTACTTTAAAATGAGGCACATTAAAGATATGTCTAAAAAAAGTACTAAGGTTGCTTAAAAAAAACCTTGAGTTGTGTGTTTTGTCTTTATGTTTATTGGTTAATATCAGAAGTCGCCCTCTAATGTTTTGTTTAGACAGCAAAGAATTTCTGTCCCTTTCTCTCTCAGATTCAATCTGTTTATGCTCTTGATGATGGTGGCCTTATGTACTTTCACACCAACAGTTATGAGAGTTACCTGTAGACCCTGTGATAAAAGTTTAGGACTTTGAGACTTGTTTTTACAGCAGATGATGTGCTCTTGGGCGGAATGCACTCAGGTGACCAGTTCAGGACAAAAGTACTTTGAAATCCACAACATGTGTAGATGAAAGCATACACAACCTTTTTTCCCCCTGGAGGTATTAAAGAACTCTTTAGGTCTTTGTATGATTGCATCACACACTTCAATAGCAAAGACAACACCAGACCCTGTATGTCAGGTGTAAAGAAGACCTATGTTTAATAAGCTATAGAGTTTATAAATGCAGGTTAAATGCCCATCTGGGCATGTTCATTTGCTTTTGCATTTTCCTCTGTATGTGCAGGATCTATGGATTTGATCCGGTGTTTGCGCTCCCTCCTGGACCTCCATGTTCAGTTGCAGAGAGCTGTAGCCCTTCAGGGTGAGATCCAGGCACAGTTTCTAGCTCAGCTCTTAAATGCAGACAATGTGAGCCCACAGCATCTGCCTCTCTCACGGTTGGACTTAACCGGGGACGATCTGGAGCTTTCGCTGTCTGTCTTTGAAAGGGCTCTGGATGACAGCAAACTCCCAAAGAGGCAGTGGGGTTCAAGGCTGGCACAGCTTCTCTGTGTGAAGACATCAGATGAGGATGATCATGCGCTGAGTTATGAAGCTGTAAAGTCAGATGTGAGGAGACAGGCTTGTTCCTTGGAGTATCAGAGGTGGAGGGACTTTAACAAGGTTAAGTATGATCCTCATAAGGGGGTGCGTGAGTTAAAAGACGGGGTGGAGGAAGCAGCAAAGAAGTGGCTTCAGCCTGAAAGGTGCAGCTCCGAGGAAGTGGTGAGAAAAGTGGCCCTGCAGAAATTCCTCTCTCTTCTACCACTAGATGCCATTGAAAAAACAAGTGAAGAGCAACCGCAGAGCATGGAGGATGCTGCCATCATGGCTGCGTCCTTCCTTGAAGATAAAAGGGATGAATGGAACAAAGACATGGAGAGAGAACATGATGATGCGCACAGTGGTCTTGGTTACACAAGGTGAGACATTTTCTATTGTCAGTTTCCCATCAGACAGTGTGCTAGATCATGTTATGTATGTTATGAAAGCCTTTTTAATTCCGTTGCCATGTAACCTGTTCATGCCTGCACTGAATCTGTTTGTTGTTCTTTCCATGATATCAGACGTACTGAACAGAAATAAGGGTGGAGCTGTATATAGCTTAGAGCATTGATTAATGAAGTGTTGTTGTCAAGGAAAAGTCACAAGCTGTATCTCTGGTCAGACAGCCTCTGGGGGAAATATTGTTAGAGGAAGTACCTAGACAACTGTAGGGTGTTGACTGCCTGCTAAACTTTATTTCTCCTTACAGTTTTTTTTTTTTCTGTTGGCTTTTGGATACAATATGTTTTGTGAATCAAATGTCAGCTGTTTTATTTATTTATCTATGGTACAGTCTTATTGTTGCTAATATTTAGCTTTTATATTAGTTACCTTTAGAAAATCTGCCGTCTTCTAGTAAACACATATGACCTTGTATTCACTTTATACAGTTATTACACAGGGTGTAACATCACATTCGAATAAAGCACAGTGAGATTTAACCATTAAAAACTGGAGGCTCGTATTCTGATCGTGGCTTTCAGTACCACTGAAGTATCGGTACACGTGGGTATGTTTGCAAGCTGACAAACTCATGGTCACATGCTCCGTTGAACCCTTATTGAGTACTACCGTATTTCCCCGATAATAAGACACTGTCTTTTTATTTTTATTTTATTTTTTTTTTCGGTTCATAAAACACCATAGGGCTTTTTTTCGGGATAGGTTTTATTTTAATTAACATTAACAGCAATTTCAATAAACAGGTAAGTGTTGTCCTCCACAATTGCTTTCTTGTACTCAATGGTAGAGCTCTTCCTTTTTGCACTCATGTCTGGGGTCAAAACAGACAGGATAATACCGATAAATAAAGTGATGACCCTTATGCTCCCTCAGTCCTGCTTTTATCCCCATCATGCCCCTCAGTCCTGATTTATACTACTTTGCTTAGGTTTTTGTTTTTTGTTTTTTTTTTGGTCTCTCCTCCGCGGCGCTGCTGTAAATGGCGCTGGCGAGCGTGCATTCACAGAAAATGAGGGGAGGGTGCGGACAAAATATGGATTTTATCTAGGTCTTATTTTCGGGGTAGGTCTTATTTTGGACCGTTCTGCAGAAGCAAGGGTTGGTCTTATTATCGGGGAAACACGGTACACACCACTAGTCAACTATGAGTTCCCATTACTAGTTCTCCTGAAAACACTATAATTTCACAGCTAGAAACTGTGGCATGTGTATGTCACTGGGGTATCCGCAGTTCTCTTACATGCCTCTCGCCACAGACAGTGAGAGACATGGCTGGGCTTTGATAACCCAGTTAACTGCACTGGGAGATCTTAAGTTTTATGCTATTTCGTTATGTTGCAAATTACACCATTTATGGCAAATTTGACTCATTTAACCCATTGAACATGCACCGCTGAGATCCGTGCTGTGCACACATACTTGGTTTGCATGCACACCACTGATCTCAGCAGTAAGCTTCAGACGGGTGAAATGAGCCTAATTTGCCATAAACAATGTGATTTGATTAGATCTCACAGATCAGTGGCACGGACACAGATACCCAGAGCGGTTCTGCTCTGCTCAATTACAGGTGAACACAACATATAACAAATTAATATTAGTGGAGCTCCTGAGAGAAGTCCCTAAGGCCTGGAACATGACTTCAATGGTTGTCCAGTGTTCATCCTAGGCAGACAAATTTTATCAGGCAAAACAACACCAAACATGATGATGGTAACACGGAACATGAGCTCGTTAACCGGATAATGAAACTAACAAGACATAGGTGATATAAATGAAATCAGAAATCAGCTAGTAAAAGACGGACAAAAGAAAACCCAGTGTAAACTATTCCTTCTTTTGCTCCAGACTGTATGTGTTGGGAAACACAGGGGAGATTTATTTATTTTCTCCAGGGCCAAAGTTGATTCTACTCTTAAAGGAGTCATACTACTCTTATGACACCAGCCTTGGAAACCTATATATTAATATTAAGATGAGAATGGATGGATGTGCTATAAATGTAATAAATAAAGACCTATTTTTGGTATAATTATATATAATTTAGTATCATGTTTTGGATCAAAACATGTTTCTGGTAATTAGCCATTTTTAATGCTAAATGGCTAATGCAAATGATGTCATCAGTGTTATGTACAGCCTTATTTAAGTTATTTCAGTTACAAAAGAGTTTATTGTTAATATTTCAGCCAAACATTTAAATTGTTTCCAATTGCACGTTGATCCTGTCCAACAGTTAGCAATGGATCCATGCTTAGCTCATCTCTCCTCATGAACAAATAACATAGTGCCGTTGCTCTAAGAGAGTTTATAGGTGTCACGAAAATCTGTGTTCCTGCACGCCTATGTGCCTTGGTTGAAGGTGGAGATGAATTCAATCCTGGGTTGAAGGTGGAGATGAATTCAATCCTGTGTGCCCTTAACTTTTGTCATTAATCTGTTTCAGGGATTATATCAGCTCGAATGAGATGAAGAAACTGGACTTGGAGCCAGTCTTGTTGTCTGATAGCCACAGTGTGGAAGTTACTGTTGGTGATGTGCATTTTGAAGGGAGAGAATTTCGTGAAGCTATGCCTTCCCCCTCAATGATTGACATAAAGCCAGTCCTCAATCCTGAAGTCACGCCATCCATTGAAAATGATTCTCAACTTTTACTTCATGGGCCATGCTATAGTGGTGAATCACTGAAGTCGTCACCAAGGCGCAGTAATAAAAATGGGAACATAACCATCGGAACAAAATTAAAACGCATGCTTGATTGTCCAGACTGTGGTAGCAAGTTCAAGAGGTTTGACTACCTAAGAAAGCACATATGTACTCCTGGGCAAAGTCTGGGCTGCCAACACTGCGACCTGCGCTTCCCCTCCCTCTCTCAGTTAACAAACCACCTACGTGTACATCGGAAAATGTTCCACTGTCCTGAGTGCAACAAGGCTTTCAGAGACCGCTTCAACCTCCGCTGTCACCAGCGCACGCACACAGGTACGCTGGAGATCCGAACTGCGAGTGTGGTCCAAGTTATTTCTAGGTTATCTTAATGGAAATGAATTTACATGATCATGCTACAGTGTATTTTGCTGACCTTACAGTTTCTTTTATCCTGCGTTCACTTCCTCCATTAACAATCTTACTGATATGCTCACATTAAGATGGTGATCAGCCTGATAAATGGTAGCCAAGCTACAAAGTAATCCATCTGTCCATTATTTGTACCATTTATCTGTCAGCTGGCTTTGGGCAAGAGGTAGGGTACACATAGGTCCCCTGTCTGCTGCAGTTCTAACACAGAAACAAACATTCACACCCCTGCACAATTTAGAGTAGCCACTTGACCTAATGTGTATGTTGATCCAAGGTTAAAACAACGACAACTGGACTTGCACAGGTTTTTCGACACAGTTCACCTCTTATCCTAAAGGCTTCTTCAGTACTGACTGAGGGAAAGTCTGAGGGATTTAAACTCTGGCAGAGTTGTTGGCAGTTTTGGAGTTTAAATTCCTCAGACTCTCCCAGAGTCAGTCAGAAGTGATGAAACCTTTTGGATTAGAGATCCAATCGTTATCGTTTCAGCCTTGGATCTACTATGACCTGGATGACTGAGAATGTATTCCAACACCAATTTACCTGACTTCCCAAGAAACCTGGAGGAAACCTACAAAGGTACTGGGAGAACTGGGTTCGAACCCAGAACCTTCTTGCTGTGAGGTGGTTCCGCTAACCTCTGCACTTCCCTGCTACAAAGTAACCTAAAACAAACTTTCCATGCCATTTTGGTTGAAATTTCATCTTTCATCGTTCTTAGATTTTGAACTGCTTTATCCTGTGTTAAGGTCACAGGGAGGCTGGAGCATATCCCAGCTGACTCCAGGCAAAGACAGGGTACACCTTGAACAGCTCACCAGATCATGGCAAGGCTAACACACACAACCGTTCATACTCAAATTCACACCAAGGGGCAATTAAGAATATCCAGTTAGCCAATTAATGTGTATGTCTTTGGACTGTGGTAGGAAACCGAAGCACCCTGACGAAACCCATGCAAGCATGGGGAGCACATGCAAACTCTGCATAGAAACACCCTTGCTGGGCACAGGGCTCAAACCCTGGATATTCTTGCTGTGATGAGGATGGACTAACCACTACGTGACCGTTGGCTGCCCTGATTGCAATTTATTTGCTTTAGATTAGATGGGTGACTGTATGTTATTGACAAAGTACTGTGTTTTCAGCATTGCAGGGAGAATTAGCTCAGTCTATTTCTTGTCTGCTGCTCTCACTAATACAGTAAATGCTGTACCGTGCTAGGCACTGTCAGTATTCTAACTACTCTTGGTTCCTCTTGACAGGCGAGCGCCCTCATATCTGCTCTGACTGCGGCTCTGCGTTTGCTCAGGAGCGAGGGCTACAGGAGCATCGCAACATCCACACAGGCGAGAGACCCTTCCAGTGCCCAGTGTGCAGGAAAGGCTTCAGCCACAGCCGTACACTTGCCAAACATGTGGTTGTCCACTCCGAAGCAAGGCCATACATGTGTTCTGACTGTGGCAGAGCTTTCAAGATTAAAGACAACCTGCATCAGCATCAGAAGAAAATGCATCCCAGTAAATACTCATGAACACGCCCTAGAGCTCAAACTCTGATTACTGAATAGGCCATGCCATTTACAAGCTACAGTAATACATTATACAGTTTATACTGTTGGTGATGTTTATTATCTTGTCCTTAACAGGCACAGTGAGGGGAAATAATTATTTGGACACTTTTGCTTTTTTTTCTTTAAGTTTGCCTTCATAATGTTTGTTCAATTATAATTTAAAAAAATCAAAAATGTATTCTTAAGCATGCACAAAGACATTTTTTAAGGGAGGGAATTGATGTGGGCGGGGCAGTATAGCAGTGTGCAGACACAGTAAATTATTAATGCTGGTATTTTGTTAGGCATCTGTGGTAAGAAGTGAGTCGTTGTGGTTCAATTTTGGAAAATTACTCTCAGCAAATTGTTTTCAAATCCCCAGTTATGAGGATTTATTCAATGCACTTGCAATTTCTACATTCTCCATATATAAAGGCAGGATACTGATGAGACCATGCAAGCCCTAAAACACTGAACTTTATTACTGGAATGACAACACATGATTTATTTGTTTGTTTATTTATTTATTTTTTTGCCATGCAAAGTAGGTCGTCATTTTGTTGAGATGATTCAGTGTCGTGCCAAAGGCAGAGATGGCTAAACATGAATCACAACCACAACAAAAATTTGTTGTGAAAAAAACGAATTATTGTTATTATCTTTTTAAGCGTAAAGTGTTATTTCTACAAAATAAGGCAAGCACTGTGAGTAAAACAGACTATAACCAGATACCTACCCTGATATAAATGAATCTCACTCTATGATATGGAAGCTGTAAGATTATTCAGCAATAAATCATGTTTAAGTTGGTAGATTTAGAGGGATTCATTGGTATTTTAATCTAGAACTTTCTGAAGAATTTTCCCCAGAATTTATCTGCTGTTATTCTTTGGGCTTTAAGAACCCTTTTATGTGATGTTTTTAAGGGCTGTCCTCTTAAATGTTGTCAACGTTAAATAACGATTGTTTGGTGATTGTGATTTGATTGTCATCTGACATGGGCTTGGTATCTTGTCTGTAATGGTGGAGCTCCTGGGCGGCGCACCATGGGCATGGAACATGATTTGAAAGGTTGCCCCATGTTCGTGCCATAGGAAAGCCAATAAGGCTACTGCATCGCAGAGTTTATGCTGATTGGTTATGTATCTCACTTGCATGTTGACAGCTAGCAATAATAAAAACAGATTGATTATTAATAACAAAACTGAAACCCCAAAATAGAAGCTCATTCATGACTGTGTAGACTCCCATCGAAAGAACCTCACACTCTAACTCTAAAGTAGACAGACTTTCACTGAGAAGAACAGGAACAGAATAATTAAACTAGCAATACAGGTGATAAATTAACACAAATCGCCCCAGACTGTAGTCAGAAACACAGGGGAGTCTGATTTATTTCCTCCAGGGCTGAAGTTGATTCCTATCAATAGAGATATCTATATATTATATCTGTAAGTCAGTTATTAAAGTAGTTTTGCAGATATGAAGAAGATCAGCATTGGAGTGATGATAAAGAAAATAAACATCTTCGTCATCTTTGTTTTTTGTCATTGTGTTGTCTCTTTATCCCTGTTTTTTTTTAGGTAGGTTCCATCTCTCCTTGGATACAGTTAGGCTCAGTGTTTGTGCTGAGAGAGGAAGACCATTCTTAACAAAAGCACTCACGAATAGAATACATGTAACTGGGATGATGTCAAATTTCGGAAAGTTTTGCTTCAGTTCCTGGAAGTGTAACGTACCGTACAAAGAGTTATTTCTGTATCACCTGTGAATAGTTGATCATGAATATCTGATCTCACTATACCCAGGAAAGGAACACCTTATTTTCAATGGGAACTCTCTCCAGGCTGGCGATAATAGTTGCATATGTTAAATTAGTTAAATTTTTAGTGTTCGTTTATAATGAATTTATGAGAAAATGACGAATAAAACCAATTCTGAGGCAAATAGGTGAATATATGGTTATTAATTGCAAAAACTAGCTTTTGCTTTTTTACAGTCAATCAAGCTGGATCACTAGATATTCTCATATCTGTTGGTTGGTGAAGTGTGACTAAATGAAAGATTATGTGTTATTCAGTGAAACTAATGACTGATTTTTAAAAATGGTCATTTGATATTAATATAAAGATAAAATGAATGTTTGTTAATTGTAGGGAATAAATAACTTGATAAATGGTCTTTTTTATTACATTTGTCACAATTTACTTCTACATTTTATATATACATCCTGAACAGCTCAACAGACCATCGCAGGGCCAACACACACACACACACACACACACACACTTTTCTCACCGACACAACTTGACCTGCAGAAGTTCGCGGAAAACTTCCACAGAACAACGTGTGATTGTTGTCGCGTGTGTCGCAAGTACCTCGAGGAGGACCACGCGGTATTCTTGCGATATGTGGACGGACTGAGGCAATGAAGTCACTGAGATTTGCGGTCTCATCGCGGGGCTTCGCGGAATTTCGCGGTAATATCAAGGCACAGACACTGCCGAGAGGTGCGGATGGCAATACCGCCGAGAAGCGCAAGTACTTAAAAGGGGCAGAGAGTGTGTGTGTGTGTGTGTGTGTGTGTGTGTGTGTGTGTGAGACAGACAGGAGAAATCGTGCAGCAGTTCTTCCGTGTGGCTGCTCCGGCTTTCGAGGACTCCGTGCTGAACGACAAGGAGCTCCGGCTACAGCACGGCGCAGATCGACAGGTTCTCAGGATGCAAGTTTTCTTCCTTCACATGACTGTGTGTGAGTTATTCGTTTCATTTTTGGTTGTTCGTTGTTGCTTTGTGTACTTTTTTTGTTTTGTTTTGTTGTTTTTTCTTGTTACCTTTTTTTTTTTTTTTTATTCTTTGGTCCTGGGTTCGAGTCCCGGTATACGGTCTGTTATCCCCGGTGTCAGCTTACCCTGCGCATGCGCAGAAGTGACTAATTGTAGAACTCAACATCCGCCAGTCTTGATTTGAATCTCGACGAAGCTGGATGTATCCTGAATGTTTCATTAATTAAAGCGTGGTAACTACAAATAACAGACTCTGACTATGTGGAAAGTAAATTGAGAATGCCCAAAATTTGACCATTAACAAATTTCTTTGTGGCAAATAAGTAATTTACTAACACCTCTCCTGGAGGAAAACTAAGACCGATGACAGTCAATAAACTTTAGTGTTTTGGATATGGCACAAAGGCCGATGACAGTTTGAGACTGCCGTGGGTAATTTGAGAGCGATGACTGAGACCGTCGTGGGTAAACTGAGACTGATGACGGTTTCAGACCACTTTTCTACACAGTCTGAACTTTTCGCCATTTTTCACACATGCGCACTGATTCAAGGTACATGTTGAGACCGGGGGGAAGATATGCAGCAAAGAAGACAAGAAGAAGAGAGGGCTTCTGCTGCTGAAAGAAAGAAGACAAAAAAGAAAGAAAACCAGAAGGAGGAAAAGGATGTGGGTGCAGAGAAGAACACTGCATGGGCAATATGAAACGGATCTTTATTGTCTGTCGTAGAGATATTCATATTAAAGAGATTAATTAATTTTCCCAGATGGAAAAACCAGCATAGCTGGTTACCAGCCTTACCAGCATATGTTGTGTTTTGGTGCTGGTATGCTTGTCCAGCATGGAATGCTGGTGATTGGATGCTGGACTAGCATCCCAGTATCCCATGCAGGTGGACCAGCATAGACCGGCATTGACCAGCACGATTTTCATGCCGGCCTATGATGGGTTTTCCAGCAGGGTTATTCATTTGTTTGTGTCTTTTACTAATCTCCCATGCATTTTTTAAACGTATGATCCAAATCCATCCAACAATTGGCTCTTAATTGAATTTTTCCCTATTTTTTTTTTTTTTTTTTTTTTTTTTTTACAGTTTGTAAAATTAATTTTATTAAAGAATTTAATGTCTTTCACACATTCACTGAAGCTTATCCTCAACTGTCTATTTACGCCTCTGACATTGACACAGGATTATAGCACATAGACGTTCACAGTTTTCTTTGGAAGCATTGGCTAATATTGTTCTGATTTATGTTAGTGTGTCAATATTTTATTAACATGTGTTATTAATACATTACTTTATAAACATTCCCAGCACTGTGTGTGTACCCCATGGGCAAAATTAGTTAAATTCCTATGATACTATGCAGATTTTATTGCTTGGTTTTTATATCTTGAAATGTAAAATCTGGGGAACCTTCTATTGCTAAGTAGTGACATTAATATTATCCATATTTATAGAAATCTTGGAATTAATTGTAGATATCTTTAAATATGCATTAAATTTTAAGAGAGCTTGCCATACATCACTTAATGAAAGTTGCGTTAACAAAAACTTTGACCATGATACTAACGAGCTACCATGGAATAAATGTTCACATAGCTGTGACGATTTGCTGAAAGCATTCATACTATTGTTGTAATCTTTATTAATGTGAATGCTTTCAGCATTCATACTATAGTTGTTGTTTTCTGAAAAAAAAATTTCCCTTGAAATGAATGGGGAGAGTGTTGAAATCTATGAAAACTTGATCCTTTTTGAACTGTAATTGCTTCAGCATACTTTGTGCTAGAGAATTCATTTAAACTTTAAACAAGTCACAAGAAGTTGGGCTATTACCTTGTATCACCACACCTTTCACTCTTCATACACAATTTATACATCAAATTGTAGATATTCCTGTACCCTGTCACACAATGTGACTTACTAAGCCATAGGATTTACGCTTTTTTTGGTAGAAGCCTCTGTTCACAGCGAGTGCCACTCCCTTCTCCTATTTACCTCCATTACATCTCTCATCTGACTAAATCCAGAACAGCCCAGTTTTTAAACTGCCATCCTGTGGCCATTTTTCACTTTATCTACACAAATCAGACATGTGTTCAGTCAAGTCTCCTGGTGCTGACAGTCACAATATTTCATCGATAGGACTAACAGTTTTTGAAATAATAGGAGTTGTTCAAGAGGTGCACAGAGCTAAATCTGACTCTGTAGAGACCTGTGTTTCAGTGGAAAAGGCAGTTTAAATGTCATTAAGGACTGTCACCATTGCTTCAGCGATCCATTCAGCTCATCGGCATTCACACGAATTTTCTGCAGGAAATGCACTTAGTCTAGTTATTATTTTTATTATTATTATTATTATTATTATTATTATTATTGTTATTGTTATTATTATGATCTGGTCTGCTGATCCAACGGTTCAAGCCCCAGTATCACCATCCTGCCACTGTTTGGCCCCTAAGCATAGCCCTTAACCCTCAATTCCTCAGTTGTATAAAAATGATAAATGTAAGTTGCTCTGGATAAGGGTGTCTGCCAAATGCTGTAAATGTAATAATAATAATAATAATAATAATAATAATAATAATAATAAACACTGTTAAGCGCCTTGTTTTAATGATGCAGGCTAGCTTTCGAATCTGGGACCTTTTTGCTGTGAGGCACACATGCTAACCACTACGCCTTATTATTATTATTATTACTATTATTGTTCTTGTTCTTGTTCTTGTTCTATTTGTGATGCGACTGAGAACAGATTAAGTAAAAATATGCCTACATAGTGGTTGGAGGAACGAGGCTGTGAATTGTTTCATGTGTGCCATGCTGGTTATAAACTGGAATTCACACGTCTTATTTTTGACACAATCTCATAAATGTAAACCTACAGTCGTACTGTGAGCTGGGAAAATTCTTCATAAAGAATGAAATAGAATCTATTTGTCTTTTGTCAATTACCATGTGATAATACTTACAAACATCCATGTCTCCCTAGCTTTGAGAGCTTTCAACCCATCAGTGACACTGAGTCACTCGACCACACAGGGTTTTCCCCCTGCCAGTATTATTTCTTCAAAGCTTTCAACATGTACGAGTTACACTGTACCAAAAATGATCATTTACGGGTTTTTTGTTTGTTTGTTTTTTCATTAATGGGGATTTTTAAAATATAATTTATATAAAAACATTAATCAATATCATTGCATCCGATTGCAGAGCCTGCTGAAATTCAAGCACTGGTTCCCCTCTTTGTAGGCGAGGTGTCATCAGGCTTTAGAGGAGGAGGGGCCATGTGTGACAAGACCTCCTTAATCGTGTGTTCTGGACTCCAAACTTTCGTGACCAAGGTAACTCACCACTCTGTTCCATGGTGAGAAGATCAAACTTCCGATTTCAGCTGTGAGGACTCGGGCATGATTTAAACACCCACAGGAGGAAAGGGTAACATATTTGTTTTCATGACCACGGAGATCGGATCGGATAGCAATATTTTTGCACCAAACAAAACAAACCAACAAACTTTCCCCAACGGCGTCCCGGATAGCTCCAGTTAAACGGAACAGCGGTATGGATGTTTCTCCTTGTGCGCTTCGGGCAGACGTGAATTTTTACGCACCATCGAAAAATAGGGACTCAAACCACAGACGAAATGTGTCTCGTACAGAAAGGCGCAGTAATGATGCAGCATCCTCTGGAGATCGGGGCTTATTATTACCCTGCAGAGGCACAGCAGGACCACAGGTCTCATCACTACACAAGTGTCATGATGGAGGAGATCCTTACCGAGCATCCGGACCACAAGGCCTCACCTCCTACTTGAGATTTACTCAAATTCGGAGTACACGCTCTTTTATCGGCACGGCCATATCCAGATCACTTAGGTAAGTGTCCATGTCCCAACCAAGAACCCTAACGGACCACATTATGCAGTTACTGCAGGGCATCTCAGAAAAAGCATTCTTAAGTTGTTTAATGCCATTAATGCAAATCTTAAATATAATACAATAGCTCTTATTATACCTAAGATAAGAGTGTTTAACAGCCTAATGATATCAGTTGCAGAAAAAAACCTAAATGGCAAACATATTTCACAAATAAAAATCATGATCATGTCCAAGGTAATTCAGGACAATCAACAAGAAGAAAATGTAATACATTATTTATATGAGACACGAAACGTATAAACTTGGTGGTATTTAAGCTTTAAAAGTCATTAATTTAGAAAAGCCCAACAAATGACTTTCTAAATGTCAAAATGTTTTAACATATAAAAACGAACTGAGGTGATATCACTCATACAGCAAATAATCATTTCTAATACTATACTTCTACTACTACTACTACTACTACTACTACTACTAATAATAATAATAATAATAATAATAATAATACATATTATTATTATTATTATTATTATTATTATTATTATTATTATTATTATTATTAGTCACGCGTCTTACAGCACTGTAAGAGTTCTGCATCAGTTCTTTAATAAAGGAGTTTCTGCCCTGTTCTTCACACTTCAGTGCAGAAGGTAAAGGCCCTGTTAAAGTTTCCAGTGTCTGTATTATTTAGTTATATCGTTAGAGCCTGTGAGACTAAAAATAATGTCCTTGTGTAGCCTATCCGGTTACTTCTTCCCCGAAAAGGGTTTTTTTCAATTCAGGTACATTGGTTCGATTTTTTTTCTTTGAAAACACTTGCTTTCGATTTTTCGCATAATACTATGGGGACTTTTTTTTTTAATGTAGAAAGCGTACTATGTCAGAGTTACTGGAGCTCACCTTGCCTGTGTAATTATTATTTTGGAATAGAAATAATTCCCCATGTGCGTTTCCTAAACTCCCGCATTTAAAAATAGAAACAAGGACAGAATGCAGAATCGCTTCTTTATATCAGATTGTCGTCTATCAGTCATGGGTGCAAACTGTAACGTTGAGCACGTATAGCTACATATCTTAATAATAGAGGAAAAGCAATAATAGTTTACGTTATTTTTATTATTTTTTAATCGACATAGAATAGTTTCGTTCTGATAGTTGCTGGTATTTGTTTGGCTCCTCAGTGTTGAAGGCAGAACAGAGCCGGCTGAAGTTCCCCGTGTCCCCGCTGTCGTGCTCTCTCGGGCCGCCAGTAGGCTCTGCGCTGCTCCTGCACCTACTAGGAAAGCTCGAACCCGGAGGCGAGGCGATCAGCAAAACCAGGAAAGGCAGAAGGAGCAGAACCGTGTTCACCGAACTCCAGCCCATGGGTCTGGAGAAGAGATTCGAGAACTGAAATAACTGGAGAGAACTCTCGACCCCAGACAGGTTAGGAGAATCTGTTTTCGAAAGAACTCACTTAGATGTCTATGATGCATTATTACAGTCTATGTATTTTGGGAGGTTTTTATGTTATGTTCAGCACTAATATTGCACATATATCACTGTTACTTAACCCACAACTCTGTAACGATTTCGTAAATTGAAGTGTTTCTTCGTGATTAATCACCTGTTACGTTAATCAACCCTAACATTTTGTGAATATATAACACAATTCTTATTTAGGCCTCAGTCAACGGCAGGTCAAAACGTGGTATCAAAACAGAAGAATGAAATGGAAAAAAATTGTACGTCTCTCTCACTACCTCTCTCTTTTGTATTTTATTTATTTACTTTTTATATTTTATTATTATTATTATTATTATTATTATTATTATTATTATTGGTCATTTACACCTGATTATAGGTAAATAAATGCATGACGTGTAGGGAAATACACATGTTAATAATGTAATTTATTGTTTATTTTTAAGGTATTGCAGGGAGGAGGACTGGAGTCCCCCACCAAATCGAAAGGGCGCCCGAAAAAGAACTCCATACCTTCCGGTGAACAGCTTTCTGAGCAGGAAAGAGAGAGGACGAGGGACGCTGAGAGCGCATCTTCATCCTCATCCACTTCATCATCCTCCTCTGAACTGATCCAGACCAACTAAATGGACCGAATTGATTTTTTTTTTTTGAGGTTTTGCTCAAAACAACCAAAAACATGAACTGCTGCTTAATCATGTTTTTTCTCTCTTTATGCAAACTCCAGAGCAGATTTGAGCAGAACTGGGTCTCTCACCTTTTTATGGTTATGATTATTATTTAATGAATTAGCAGCGAAATGAATTAGGAAACGTGAACACTTTCTATGTGAATTCATCTGATGATCTGATATTGAAAGTTAGGGGTTTCAGACAAATAGTTTCAACCAGCCTAATAGCCTATATTATGTGATCGAATAAACCTATAATACCAAGCACGTGTAGGCCTAAATTTCATATTAAGTTTGTCTTCCCTACTGCACCCTGGATATATCCAAATGGCTACTGGAGTTATTTATTTAATTATTGCTATGACGCACCAGTTTGGCTGAAAAGTAGGCTATTTTCATGCAGTAATGAAAAACAGAATAAGGGACAGTTGGAGAGACAGCTTGGGGAGGGGGGGGTGTATAGTTGCTGTAATTTTAAGCTCCGATTTATATATGAGCAACATTCAAGTCCCTGGTTAATGGGCCTATTTTATACAGCCTATGAATCAAGTTATTTTTTTAATTGTGTACCTGTGTAATAGAATCATACCTTAAAATCTTGTTCTAATCGCAAAATATAATTTTTACCCATCACGAATACAACTTGCTTTATCAATGTTTTTGATGTTTTTTTCCCTTTATAATTAAAACACGGCTTCACACACACCAAAATACCATTCCTGTATGAGCTAACAATTTTTGTAAATTTATTTATTTATTTATTTATTTATTTATTTATTTATTTATTTATGTTTAGCTCCGAATAGTAAGCTGACCTTAACTATTTAACCTTAACTGTATAAACTATTTTCCTTAATAATAGAATGTATATTCTAAATACACAGAATTTGTACCACATTATAAACTACCTTACTGGAATAAAATAATTTAAATAGGATCTTATTACAGAAAGTTATAGGGGAAATATTTTACGGTAATTTTGGTATTGTGCCACAAAATAGAACAGCATTAGATTAGTGATCCAGTGTCAAGACTTCAGGGGCAGTGGTGGCCCGGTGGTAGGGTGCTGGATTATTGATCCCAAGGGGGGATCAGTAGGGGATTCAAGGAGGTTAAGGCCCCCCCTATTTGCGGGTTGTCACTGCTGTCCATGGTCTATTGTGACAGGCATGTAAAAGAACCATTGCTGATTTTCGTCAAGAGTAGGCTGCATAGCCATCAGTGTGTTTCTTCCCAGCGTGTTTCTGGCCTGGCGAGCTGTCCAGGGTGTACTCTGCCCTCGCCCAGATTCGGCTGAGATGGTCATTGAATGAATGAATTATGTATAATCAAAAAATATAGAACAAAAATATCTATTCATCATACCAAAAGAGTTTAAATGAGAAGTTTTGTGTGAGGAAAAAAAGTGTTCAATTCTGGCTTTACTGGCAGATGGATACAGTGATGCATACAGCATCAGGCTGCTTTCACCTTCAAAGTTTCATTGATGACAAAATCATCAAGCCATTAAGGGCTGGATTCAAAATCCCTCCAAAAACATAAGTGAAATATTGGAATTTGAATCACAGGCTTATCCAAGTTGTATAATTTTTATCACAGCAACTAATACTGTGACTGTGTATGAACCATTGTATGTGTGATGAGTCCTTGGATGGTGTCCCGGGGGAATCTTTCCAGACCTACATCAGAGCATCAGTGAGCTCCTGGACAGTCTGTGGTGGTACTTGGTGAGTCGGATGCACTGATACCTAATGTTCTATATCTGCTTAAAACATAAACAAAACACAGTTGGAAAGTGGCTCACCAATACCATTTCCCTTTACAGGGTAAATGCTACCTGTTGGGACTAAATGAAAAATTAGCAAAAAAAAAAGGGAAAAAAGAAAATAAACATATGGAATAACATATGGATCTTATACCGGTCCGTCATGGTACAGAGGGGGCTGAGCCGGAAGGCAAAGCTCTCTATTTACCAGTCAATTTCCGTTCCCTCCTTCACCTATGGTCACGAGCTTTGGGTAGTGACCGGAAGAACGAGATCCCGAATATAAGCAGCTGAAATGAGCTTCCTTCGCAGGGTGGCAGGTCTCTCCCTTAGAGATAGCGTGAGAAGTTCTGTCATCCGGGAGGAACTCGGAGTAGAACCGCTGCTCCTTCGCGTTGAGAGGAGCCAGTTGAGATGGCTCGGGCATGTGATTAGAATGCCTCCAGAACGCCTCCCTGGTGTGGTGTTTCGGGCATGTCCAACCGAAATGAGACCTCGGGGCCGACCCAGAACACGCTGGAGGGACTAAGATACAAAAAGTAAAAAAAAGAAATAAGGTCAAATTTTGACAGATGTGGATAAGGTCAATGAGTGCCAAAACGATCCTTTCATCTTCCTTATGACTTTGAATCATATCGTGAGCATTATCCCTGATTTTTTATATTGCATTAACTTTCATGTCCTTTTACTCAAAAACAGTTTTCTGTTGGTTACACCACTCTGGTTCTCAGCACTTCATATATTAGCAAAGGTGCAAACATTGCTAATGAACACAATCTTATAACATTGAAGTTTAACAGAAAGATTCAGAAATGGTTTACAAGTACATCTAAGAATTAATAAGTTACCAAGTGAGTGTATCAGCTTACTTAATACAACTATTACAAAATAAAAATAAAATGTTGCCTGATCTGTAGTCTGAAAGTCCAAGTTTTGCAGATTTCAACCAAAAAAATAAATACACCTGGGCAGGGGTAAACCTATTTATTAATTTATTTAAAAAAAAATTCACATAGTTTATTTATTATTATTTTTTTGTTGTAAAAAAACCCGACAGGGAACGCCCGGGCGGGCGGGCCTGACAGCGCCTGACTTGACTTGACTTGACTATCAGAATCCTTCATTGAAAGTGGAGAAAATTCTGTGCACACATTTACACATACCAAGTAAAGAAAAGGATAAGATAAGGATAAAGTCTCAATGAGAAAATTACAAATTACAAATGTCTATCTATATACACATACAATATTCATACTGAAAGTCTACATACATACATACATACATAACCATACCATATATATCAGAATCAGAATCCTTTATGGATCCCAGAGGAAATTGTGTGCACAAAGTTGCTCCATACCAATTAAACAAAATGATAAGATAAGGATAAAGTCTCAATAAGAAAATTACAAATTACACATGTCTATCTATATACATACAATATTCATACTGAAAGTCTACATATATACTTACATACATACATACATACATACATCTGATGTATCTCTCTATGTACATCTACCGTCTAGTGGTGGCTACTCTCAATACATCCAACGCTGGCCTCTGAGAAGTACTGGTTTTTATTTCCAGCCAACCAGTTGACATTCCGCACTTAAGGTTAAATATTGTAGACACGACGTATCTATAATAAAAGATATAAATAAATTATTAGTGTGAATGCTACAGCATTCATACTATTGTTGTTGTGATCTTTATTCTAATTATTATTATTATTATTATTATTATTATGATGATGATGATGATGATGATGATTATTATTATTATTCAAGTTATTCTTGCGTACGTTTTTCTATGAGTTTAACTAGTCCCGCATACTTTTTGCTAGAAAAACCATTCAACCATCAAAACTTTCAGCTCATTCAGGACATTCCTGCTATCAACTTTTTGATATTTTTTATAATTTAAAAAATTTTTGCTTTTCCTAAAAAATTTTTCCCATTAAAATGAATATGGAGAGTGTTGAAATATTTGAAAACTTGGTCCTCTTTGAACTGTAACTGCTTCAGCATACTTTATGCTAGAGACTTCATTTAAACTTTAAACAAGTCAAAAGAAGTTGGGTTTCTTACCCTTCAGGTCAGCAGTTTATATTTCACCTCCATTATGTCTGTCGTCTCACTAAATCCAAAACAGCTCAGTTTGTGTGTGTTCAGTCAAGTCTCCTGGTGCTGCCAGTCACATTATTTCATCGATAGGTGAAATACGGTTACGGTTTTCAAAATAATAGGAGTTGTTCAAGAGGTGTGCAGAGCTAAATCTGACTCTGTAGAGACCTGTGTTTCAGTGGAAATAACAGTTTAACTGCCATTTAAAACTGTCACCTGTGAGATCTGTGAGTGCAGTTGGACACAAAGAGGTGTCCATGATCAGCTGATATCTGTGTGGTTAATTTTCAGGCATTTTCATCACTCCTTCAGCGATCCATTCAGCTGATCAGCATTCATACACATTTCCTGCAGGAAATGCACTCAGTCTAGTTTGTGATTGGTTTACGGGTGTTTGACAAAAAAGTAAATCTCCTGTCATAAATTAGTCGCATTTTTTTGCTTTTACTTCTCAAAGCATTTGCTTTTTATTTGTGCGTTATTAGCACGAACCAAATGAAAATAGAATACGAATGAAGACAATATATACTGAATATTGCAGATGCCAGCAAGTCTGAAACTTTCCACATAGAAGTCTCCAACTTGTTGATTTTCCTTATGAACAAAAAACAAATAATCTGCGACGTGCGGACTATTTGAGAATAATCATTCGCCAAATTTTAAACGTTTGAATTTTTTGTGAAGAGTTCATGAACCAGGCGACCAAAATGCGATGTTGTGAGACTGAGATGCTAGACTGAGAATGAAAAGAGACTGCGACAGTGTATATACGTCTTGGCTAATATCAGCAAATAGAGTCTGCCACTCTAGCAGTAAAGTTCATTGTATCACATGTTTCCTTTGATGACATGTAATATCCCTGTACTGTTTGCTGCTTACTTTTGTTCAAATTTAAGTAAAGTTGAAAGAAGTATTTCTTCTTAATACAAAGACAATGTGTGTACAAATTTTTTGTTATCATATACACTAAAATTATAACTAACAAATGTATACATATGCTCCATATTGAAACTTCAGCAGATCAAATTATAACAATTTTTTGTTTTAAGTTAAAATATGTCCCTGACATCAATAAGCTGGTTCCCAGCACTTTGGTCTGTTTTTAGGAAATGAAACAGACCCTTACAATCATTCACATTTACATTCACATTTACAGCATTTAGCAGACACTCTTATCCAGAGCGACTTACAGAAGTGCTTTAAAGTCACTGTCAGGGAATATATTCTTATACTGGTTTGTCAGGACACAGACTAAGTATACCATCAGTCAAAGACTCAGTGGATAGGTGTTGTGTGCAGGGTTTATATTTTTTATTTTTATTTTGTGTGTGTGTGTGTGTGTGTGTGTGTGTGGGTGTGTGTGTGTGTGTGTGTGTGTGTGTGTGTGTGTGTGTGTGTGT
>JAQMYF010000007.1:14823988-14837584 GCA_030014195.1 Neosilurus mollespiculum
AAGACAGAACCTTGAGGAACTCCAAACTTAACATTAGAACGTATAGAGGAATCACCATTTACATCTACAAACTGATACGTGTGTGTACGTTTGTGTGTGTATGTATATGTGTGTGTGTATGTATGTGTTTGTATATGTGTGTATGTGTTTGTATATGTGTGTATGTATGAGTGTGTGTATGTGAGTGTGTGTGCATATAAGTGTGTATGTATATGTATGCGTGTGTCTGTGTGCAAGTCTATGTATGTGTGTGTATTTGTGTGTGCGTGTGTCCGTCTGTGTGTTTTAAGCGTAAGGTCTGCTGATTCAGTCCCACTTTAAAGTTGTAAATAAAAACCTGTTTTTATTGTTGAGATGTAGAAGACCCTCCTGACCTTTAATTTATTCATTCTTTAAGAAATTGATGTTTTATTTTTGTTTAACTGAAACTTTATTTTTAATCTGTTTTTCTGATTTTGTTTCTTATGTTCTTTTTTATCTTTATTTTCTGAATCACTTTATTCCTTCATTTATTTTCTGACTGTCCTATTGGGGTCGCAGGAATCAGCCAACTCTCTGTGAAAGCAGGGTACACCCTGAACAGCTCAAAAATCCATTGCAGGGAAACACACACACACACACACACACACACACAGAAAGAAAATCATGTAAATCAGGAAGAACAGATTGAATTAAAGGAGTTGAGTATGTTACAGGATGTTATCTGATCCAGTCTTCACATCCTTCTCTCATTGCTCAGGAAATGACGGCTGGAGGATGATCACATGATCCAGACTGAGCTTTATAAACGACTGTGCTCTGATATTATTTATACTCCTTCCAGCAAACAATTCACATCTTTAGCATTAGTGCTGACAACAAATTACTGGAAATCCCACCCCTAGTTCATGCAGGGAATCAGGTATCATAGGAAACAGGAATAAGGTGGAAAAAAAACATGGCACGCAAGCACAGGAAAAACATGCAAATTGCACCCGGAAACACCCTCGCTGAGCCCAGGACTTGAACCCAGAACCTTCTTGCTGTGAGGCACACGTGCAATTCGCAACACCCCCCATGCCTTCAACCACAAAATACAGTTGATTAATAAAGTTATGTACTTAAGCACTAACAGAAGTTTCTGAGAAGCAGATTAACATCAAACACATTTACATACAAGAAACAAAAAAATAGATTTTATTGGATTTTAAAGCTAATGTACACTCAGCTGCAGTGCATTGTGGGTAATTCTCACACTGAGAATAGCAGCAAATAAACACTTCAACATTAAATAACCACCATTAAAAACACAATCTGTGTGCCCATGTTTGGGTCGCTGCCCAAATCAGCAACGTGTGTGTGTGTGTGTGTTTCTCCACTGTGGCTCACAAGAGCAAATCAAGCAGCAATTCGAGAGCTCTTTCATTAGTGTGTGTCCCTGTACACCACACACACACACACACACACACACGCACACACACACACAGAGCCAGATGGCCACTTTGTGCCGCGTCTTCCGCTCTGCAATTACACTCAGTCCCTTTCCCGCCGTCCTCTATCAGGGACTCTCTCTCTCTCTCTCTCTCTGTGTGTGTGTGTGTGTGTGTGTGTGTGTGTGTGTGTGTGCCATCTGCAGGAAAACTGGTTTTCATGCAATTAACTACAGGAACAGGCCAAACTGCCGCAATAAACACTAAATGATGAAAAAGCGGTATCAGAGAACTGAAAGTGATTCGGTGGAAAAAGAAAAGATTCAAAAGATTCAAAAAACAGAAATCAAATCATTTTACAGTGAGTCAACCCAATAATTAATTTAATTTACCAATCAAATCAAATCATTGAACAACTTGAGACTTTACTGAATCACTCACATTGAATCAAATAATGGTGATATTTGACACAGAATCAATTAACTTGAAAAAAAATTAAATTGTTTCCCAAACTTTTTATTGGATTCGAATCAATGTGATGTTGGTAATGTCACTGAATCATTTAGACTGAATCAAAATACAAAATAATTTCCTAAGGAATCCAAATCAAAGTGAATCAAGATAATATTTAGTATGCCACTGAATCATTTACACTGAATCATTTACACTAAATCAAAGCCCTAGATAGTTTTTTAAAAATCCTCATTAAACTGAAACATGATGATATTTGTGACTTCACAGAATTAATATCATTAAATCAAACAGAATTTATCAAATAATTTCAACTGAATCAAATCATATTTTAGACCCGACTGAATTATTTATGCTTTAAAAAATGCTGTTTCCCCTAACGTGCTCAAAAAAGGGTCAGTAGGTCTACATTAGTTTTTTAATAATTTTTTTTCTTGCGAGTAAATGTTATACCCCAAATACCATGAATGAAATTATGTCAGAACTATATAAAAATATAATTACTGTGAATTTGTAAATGTGAACAATAAGTTGCTCTTAGTCAAACTCTTGAGTAAAGATATATTTACAAGGAAACATTATTCAACCTGAATCCTAAACATGCCACTAACACAATCATGGTAGTATGTTTTAATATGACACATATCTTCAGACAGCTTCTTATGCTCTGCTAGCTCTTGAAAAATCATGTGAGTGCAGACCTTGGCTCGCTTCTCCCGACACTATGTGTTGTACAGGTCAGTCCATACTTCCTTAAGCCAGCTGTATTAATCACTTGTGCCTGGAATGCTATGCTATTGTCCATAAATATCTGCATGACTCCAGTTTTACAAAGTATAAAAAACACTTACAGGTGAAAAAAGGTTTCAGTGAGACTCTCTGCACGGTTTCACAGCCAACAGCACCACTAGAACCAACCATTTTAACACACAAATAACACAAATCCACAGCACAAACCTTCCACCTCTGAAGTTTTTTGCCGTGACCGGAGGTTGAAGCCAGTTACCCACGAGAGGGGGGCGGTGCACAGTCTAGATTATTCTCCACGTTATTGGCCCAAACGAAGATAGCCAATAGAATAGAGTGTTGCAACTGGCCACATAATAAAATGCATTCTCATTGGCTGATTCTGCAAGTCACTAATAAATATGAAGCACTCGCATGCAAGAAATAAAAGATCGATCACAAAACTGAGAGGTTGGTCGTTTGAGTTGCTTTTTTTTCATATGCTAAAAAAACCTTTGGGTCGGTACGATTTTGCTGGGTCGGTCGGGTTAGGGGAAACAGAATATTTTTATACGCATCACACTAGATTTCTAATGAGTCAATTCTCAAAACATCTGAATCAAACTGAATCTTGGCAATTTCAATTCAGTTTTATTTGTATATATTTTACATTTCATTTGTATAGCGCTTTTTATAATTAACCTTGTCGCAAAGCAGCTTCACATCGTAAAACAAATTTGGTCAGAAATTTAAAGTTATGAATTAGCAAGCCAGTGGCAACACTGGGAAGGAAAAACTCCCTCAGACAACTCGAGGAAGAAACCTTGAGGGGAACCAGACTCAGAAGGGAAACCCATCCTCATTTGGGTGAAACCAGATAAAAATACAAACCACGTAGCAAAAACGTTTAACATGAAATCTAGTTTCATTTCAGTAAAAGAGATTGTATTTTATATACTTTACTGAATCAAAACGATAAATCACTTCCCAAGAATCCATATCAAATCCTTGTACATTGTGGTACATTCACTGAATCGTTTAAAGTAAATTAACACCATGAATCGTTTCCTGAAGAACATGAATCAAATGCCATCAAACTCAGAGAACTCCAGTTGAACTGAATCACTATATTCAAGGATCGACTGAATCAAATCACTCAAAAAACTGAATTAAATCAAATCTTGTTGATATCTGATACGTCACTTAATCAGACTCTAATCATTGTAATATCTAATATTTAAATGAATCACTTACCTTGAAACAAGAATCATCATTTTCCCAAGAAACTCTAAATAATTTTTTGGAGAGTTTTATCTCCATGGCAACTATTTTGTTTAACATCTGCAGCACTGCTCATCATGCTACGCTCATAAATAACACCACAAGATAGTACAGGTGTTACAGGTGTGCTCTGTTTGGTGTGTAACACTGCATGAGTTTAAAAAGCTCAAAAGTTTAAAGGTCATGATAGAGAAAAGTTCCTCGTATTCAGAATCGGATTTCTTAAGCATGCCCTATCGCACATGCTGTTTCCATTTCATCTGTGTTTTATTATCGAACGTGAGCATTTTGTTCTCTAACATGACAAATGTGATCATTTCACTAAGTCAATTAAGTGGAACTGAGACACTGAACTGATTCCTAAATGAATCAAATACAGTGAATCAGTGAATCATGAGGATGCTGAGTTGCTCTCCAGCCACCTGTGTTATGTTACTGTATGTTATGTTGTCTCTCTCTCTCTCTCTCTCTCTCTCTGTCTTTCTCACACACACACACACACACACACACACACTGACCCGTTTGTTCTTGTTGGAGTAGGTTCTCTGCAGCAGTCTCTCCTGCGTGTGCTCCGTGTTGTTGGGCAGGTGGAAGCCATTCTCCTCCAGGTCGTCCTTCACTTCCTCCTCCTTTTCCTCCTCCGCTGGTTTCTGTCGTTTAACAGCGGCCGCTGTCTCCCACCTCCGCTCTTTCCTGCTGCCGTTCAGCTTCACCGCACCGTTCTTCTGCTGAAGGAGTAAAAATAAACAGGTGAAAAACTGCAAATGAATCAACTCATCACACTAATCTGATCTCAGCCGGGCCTGCTGGGCATGGCCTAATATTCTAATGAGTAGCTTGATTGACAGCCCTGTGTCTGACACGGTAGAAGCCAGAAAATTAGAGAGTTGCACAGCAGCTACACTCGCTAGGTTAACTTTCGTAGTACTCACTGAATTAGCTTTCACTCGCGAGAGTGTCTTTCTTTTTACTGTCTGGGTTAGCTTTCACATGCAAGAGTATCTTTCTTATCACTTTTTAAGTGAGTTTTCACTTAAGTCTTAGTTTGGTTTATCTCTTTTTACTTATTAGGTTTCATGTTTCATGTTAGATTTCATTAAAACAAACAAAACTTTGAACGAAAGTCTTTCATGATAAAAAACTTTTTTCTATTTTTATGAATTAGACAGTTTTGTTTATTTTATTTATTTTTTTACACCAAATGTGATTTTTTTTTTCCATCTCTTTATGAGCTGCAGGCCTTCAGTCCTCGGTATCACCTAATGCTGATGTCTGCAGGAAAACACGAGTCGCGTTGACTGAACCGGAAGTGCAGCCAGGTAGTTTCACTTGCAAGCTGGAAGTGCCGCTAACAATTTTTCTAGTCTGGACTAATTCCACAAAAAACAACAAAAGACAGAACGATGAGAACGTTTTTATTTTTAAGAGTTTTATTGGACTACTGGACAACATGCCTTCAGCTAACCTGTTAGCTCCATGATAACATGCTCTCTAACAGGCTCTTCTGTAGAATATTTTATGGGGTATATATATATATATATATATATATATATATATATATATATATAAACACACCCACACACACACAAACACACACACACACACATACACACAACTTTATGTATAAGTGCATATATTATATGCTGCTTTAAAGATTCCGGACCACAAATAGGGCCTCATTTCCAAACAGGTGCTGATGTCATGCAGAATAAAATCATAATAGAAGACAGGCAACTTTCCTTGGCCTTTATTTCTATATCACTGCTAAACCGCTGTGCTCACTGTTTTCCTTCTCTGTGTCACACATTGCTGAAAAGGCATGAGACACGTACAGCCTCCACGCAATGGGGCTGTAGCGATTTCACACTCAGTGCTCTGTGCACCACACAGCCAGCACAAGGTGCAGGAAATTTAATCCACACGCACAACGAGATGCATTGTACTTCGGACACATCGGAAGACCTCAACTTTCTGGTAATGAATTTATCTGTCATCTGGTTGATTGTGCTTCACATGATCTTTTTCAGTACAAACTCTGAGCAGACAATCAAACGTGAGGAGAGCAATATTCTTTTTTTCCCATAGAAGACTTATTTACATAGAGTACTTTGCTAAACACAACGAAAAAAGAAAAAAAGACTGAATATATACTTTGATTGTGGGAAAGGGTGAATGCATAGTATCCACCATTGCTTCTTGCTAGTGTTCATTGCAACTTGGCTCAGCCTGAGGAAAGAAAAAAAGATTCCAAAAACAATGGATACACTTTAATGAAGTGCTATCTATATGAATTAATTTGCACAGATGAAGATGGAAGGTATGCCTTGGTGGGAATGATTTCCAGCTGTAACTTAGATTACATTACTTTGAATCCAAACCCATCAGATTCTAGCAGAGTTCATCAGATGCACTGTCGCTTGCCACTATGCATGCTTGTCTCTGCTTACACAGTTCCTTGTTGCATAATGCAGCTCTTCCTAGCACTGTGGCATGTTATGTTTAGACCCCTGACATAAACCTGGTCTAATTAGTCACTAATTGAGGGTCCCTGTGGAACTTTTTACAGAAGAGCCAGCTCTGTTAAATGACAACATGGATATGTCAGAATATCCATTAAAACTAGTGCTTGGCTTTTTTTCTGATAACCTCTGCAATAGTACTAAGTAATTAGGGCAGAAAAAGGACAAATGGGCAGGGGAACAAAGGGGGGGGGCAAGCTGAACTTTTAGCTAATAAATGTTTGTGTATAATTGATGGAACAGGTTTCACAGGCAGTGAAATATTCTTTTGCCATATAACCATAATTACAATTGCTGTATGAGTTACATTTCTCATCAAGCGATTACTGTTTATACTGTTAGATGCATTTACTGCTTAATGACTGCTCCACACAAGGGAAACTGCAGATTAGCAATTAATTAAGGTCTAGCATTAATAAATGTCCGTGCATGCATTGTAAAAGTGTGTGTGTGTGTGTGTGTGTGTGTGTGTGTGTGTTAGAATTATTGGGTTTAATTTGTTTATTTATCAGATTATCTAATTGAGGACCTCTAAAATGGACATTACCCTAATGATACAAATTTATTAATATTACACAGAAAGATATACAAGCATTCAGAGTGGTGTTTATTTACAGTATTTATGCATACAATACATTTACTGATAAATCTTTGCAGATTCTATCTGATACAACCAACAGTGAAATCCATACTGTAACTACAGTGTAGTCCAGTTTTAAAAATTGAGAATTGTGGCAATTAATTTAATTGTACACAATGTTCCCTGCTACATAATCTTCACTCTGAACCATGCTCTGAAACACCTTACCACTGAGAATACATTCATTCATTCATACATTCAACCATTCACACTCACTCTCATCCACAGACAATATTTAACAGTTGAACACGATTCAGATATGCACTGATAGCTCTCAAGGACGTGCACTGATAGCTCTCAAGGACGTGCCTATCCATTAGTTGTATCTTATGAGAGTGAGTGAAAAAACTTTTATTCAGTTTCTGTTATTCGGCTATGTTATTTAAATTTTTTTAATTTAAAAAATATATACACATTCTTGCTGTCCATTAATAATACTTAATGGTAGACCCAGTTAACCTATTATTGAGTCTTTGCTGCACCTCTGGTTGCCACACATATATTATAGTTTCCCCCACTTGGTGGGAAAAAAAACCCTGTCTAATTTCTTTCATTTCAAATTTTGCTGCTTTTCATGGAAAAAGTGTAGAAAGAATAGAAGAGCTGGCTGGCTAACATTAGCAGTTACCTTAGCATGAATTAGCATCAAACATGCGGATTCAAAAGAGAATGTTCATACTGGATCGATCAAGGCCAGGCTCAGAGGACAGAGGAAGATGGAAGAACGATCCGTAACTCCTAACGGGAGCAGAAGGCAGCAGCAGCAGAAGAAGACCCTAGTGGTAAATTTACCAATCAGTATGTGTAATTGCTCATATCCAGTAGGTATGGATAAAATGAAAATGTATATTTTCTATATATAGTTGGCTGCTGAAGGTATATCCTGTGTTGCACTCACTGATATATCCATCTGCAATTGAACTGAAAGCCTCAGAGGACTTTTTGACAATGAATGACTCATTCTGCATCAGCCTGGGCTCAGTCATCTCAGCCATGTTTTTCTTCCCCATTATACATCCCCAAGAGGAATGTGAAGAAAGAAAAATGAGGAGAGGAAAAGTATGGTTAACATTCAACAGCTGAAATAACTATTATATGCATATTAACTATGTATGGCTACTTACATTAGAATGGTGTCTTATTATGACCTAGGCCTAAGAAACATTGTTTATTATAAGGCCACAAGTGGCATTTTCAGGGTTTTAGACAATGTTATAGTAGCCTGTTACAAAAATTAATAGCAAATTTAAATCAACTTGGTCTGAATTGTATTGCATGGTGTAATTTGGTGCGGAACAGTGGCTTAGTGGTTATCACATCCCCCTCACAGCAAGAAAGTCCTGGGTTCAAGTCCTGGGCTTAGCAAGGATGTTTCTGTATGGGGTTTGCTTGTTCTCCCTAAGCTTGTGAGGGTTTCCTCCGGGTACTCTGGTTTCCTCCCATAGTCCAAAGATATGCACATTAGGCTAACTGGGTGTTCCAAATTGTCCCTAGGTGTGAGTGTGAATGGTTCTGTGTGCGTGTGCATTGGCACTGTGATGGACTGGTAAACGGGTCAGGGTATGCCCTGCCTTCGCACAGAGTCGGCTAATTCACAAATGAGTGAGTGGGTGAGTGAGTGGGCAAGGTATGATTTGGAGAAAAATCTGGGTATGTTTTAATTTAAAGGCCACTCCCCTGGAGATGCATTGTGGCCTATTTTCATTTCCTACAACTTCTTTTTCTTTTTTTTTTCTTTTTTTCTTTCTTTCTTTCTTTCTTTATTTATTTTTGTATAGCCCTTTTTACAACTGACATTGCTGCAAAGCAGCTTTACATAGTAAAAAACAAATTTGATGAAGAAACATTCAAACATTTCTCCTTCAAACCCTACACATCACACTTTTGTTACACTCTGAATAATTCATGTCATGATGATGCGATGAGAAGAATCGAATGACGTATTTTAATCTGGGTTGGAGAAAAATCAGCAGGACAGAAAGAGGAAGTGAGTGATGCTGACTGATTATAATTACCCAAAAGCATTCATTTAGTGTATGGGAGAGAAAAAAAATTATACATAACTAGAATTTTAAATAATTGTTTTACTTCTTGACATTCTTCTTGACAGAGCTTAGTAAGAAATGGTTCTAAATGAACTTGTATCCTTATACAAGGTTTGAATGTGTCTATGCTGATTGTTGTCCTGGAAAACTGATATAATCCTGCAGTAAATATTTCAGCAGTGGAAAAGCTTCCAGTGCTTTATTAATTCATGTTATCACCAAACGATCAAGGGAATGTTGTTGAATTAAAGCAGGGTGCCTATACTCCATTAGTGTCACTTAACAGACAGAGAAGGCGATCATTTTCCTTTTTAAATTTAGATGAGGCTTGTAAAAGGAGCCTAGCTTTGGAGAATCACTGACCATATCATTTGATCTTTCACCTCTGCTTAAGCTTTATCCCTGCTTTAGAAAAATGTTTTAAAATGCCCATTTGAGCATGAGTGAGAAAATTGTAAGGATAGTTAAGGTTAATTCAGGTTTACTGTTTTTTGCAACATTTGGCGAATTCCTTCCTAAATTTCTTCCAGCTCTCTAGTCTCCAGTCTCTGTGATATTCCTGACTCTTCCAAAAACAACAAATCATCCAACCAATTAGGATAAGAAGGCATTGCTAATTACCTGCCAATCACATTGTCTGTTTTTTGAACTCCCAATCTTGCAGTAGGATCCAAATTTATCCCAAAATGCTGACTTTACCTTTAAACCCCATGGTACTTTCACTCTCCTTATGTATTGATTTTTAGAGTGCATTGATAATTACACTGCACTTTCTCTTAGAGTCTTCTCTGACACAGCAGGGTTACTCTTGGGTGTACTGTAGCCTCAGGAGGTGTCAGTGTTTCTCACATGGGGCAGCTCCACTACTTATTAGTCCTTTGGATACCAGCACAGCTCTGTCCCGCTGCAAATGTAATTGAAGGCATAAGCGAAATATACAATATGTAGTATTCATTTACCAGAAAAAAAAAGTTTTTAATAGTTATATGTGCAAATTCACATTTACAAATGTGTAAAGGTTTTTATACTACAGGCAGTCAGTTGAAATACTTAGGTAAAAACATTAAAAAGGACTGTCTGGCGCAAGTAGAGATGTCATTTATACAGGCATCATCTCTGTTTTCTAATAGGTTTCTTCTGCATACACCAGTTTCCTCCCCGGCCTGCATAGATGGATAGTGTGTGTGTGTGTGTGTGTGTGTGTGTGTGTGTGTGTGTGCCTCTTGCCAACTGGCGCATACTCTGGATCCACACAGCATGCAAACAATGAGTCTTCATTAGTGTAACACCCCAGAAGTGTTGAAGCATGAAGGTAAACGTTAGCTTCTCAGCACATGGTGGCAGTATCACCACAGTGCCACACAGCACACTGCAGTAAAATGCATACGACCTACATGTCAGAACAAGCTGCAGGAGCCAAACGTTTAAATGTGGTGATAATGTAGGGCAGTGTAGCACCATCCTATCCTTTAGTATCTCTGGAATCAAGGGGACAGCAGGAGGTGGAAAAGGTGCCTCATGCATGGAAAACAGATGGCAGTGTTTAGGTTTGTGGACAGCAGAGAGTTCAAGAACGAGGGAAAGAGAACAAATATAGCTCTTGGCTCCAGATCAATGTATAGATATACTACATGTGATGGGATTGCTTATGAACACAGGTCTAATCAAGTTATTTTCTCACTTAAAATCACTATCCCTGTTCTTCTCAATTCTTCCTTTATTTTGTTGCTCACATCCCCTCTGTTATGATGATATGAGTGGCTGTATGGTGCAGCATTGCCAACATGATTTAAGCTAATGACATGTCTGTTTATATGGTTTGGAGTGATAGTGTGGTGATGTATGTGCCTTGTCATGCTTTCTCAGGCCTCTGACATTGAGTGTGTGTGTGTGTGTGTGTGTGTGTGTGACATTGTGTGTGTGTGCATGCATGGCCTTACTCTATTCACTCTACCCACTGTCAAGCCTCTATACTTATCTTTCCTTCACCTCCATTTTGTCTGTTCATCATTCTCTGTGTTCTTGATTTGACTTCATACGTAAAGCATGCATAACAGTGAAGGTAAATATTTATTTAAGGAATGGCTTTGCATGTAGAAGCAGAGGGGAAAATGTAAATATTGTTGAAACAACAAACAAACAGGGTGGCACGGTGGAGCAGTGGTTTTCATGTTTGTCTAACAGCAATTAAGGTCCTTGGTTTGATTCCTGGACTCGGGTGTTTATGTGTGGAGTTTGTATGTTCTTCCTGGTCTTGCATGGGTTTCCTCCGGGTACTCCGGTTTCCTCCTACAGTCTAAAAACATGCACAGTAGGCTGATTGTTGGTTCCAAACTGCCCCCAGGTGTGAGTGTGAGTGTGAATGGTTCTATGTGTGTTGGCCCTGCAATGGTCTGGCAAGCTATTCAGGGTGTACCCCACCTTTGCCCAGAGTCAGCTGAGATGGGTGCCAGCCTCCCTGTGACCTTAATTGGGATTAAGCAGCTTAGAAAATGAATGAATGAATGAATAAATAAATGAAAAAACAATCAGACAGCATTGTATTACACAGGACAAAAATGTAAATGCAAAGTGATTCAGACTCATTCATCAACAAATGTCTAGCAGAATAGCAGCTACAGTTAGTGTTAAACAAAGTGGTTCAGTGTTTAAAGTTAAACTTTTAATGGCCTTTTCCTCTATAGGAGCTAGTCATGGATATTGCAGTAATAACAGCACAGATGGATTTGAGGTCAAACTGCTGAAACCAACTTCTAGTGGCTTACTGTTGAAAAATGGACATTTAAAGCTGCAGCAATTTGATAAAGTGACATGCCAGCTTGCAAAATGCCAATTTCCCTCTCCCTGTCAAATTGTGACATCTCTGGCACTATGATGTGTGACAAATCTGGAAGATTTGTGATGGATTTTATTGTTCCCAACATCAGGCGTGTCTGTGTACTGTTAATATTATCTCAGGAAGTGTTTCAGCTTCATGGCAACATTTGTCTGTTAGGGGTGGATTACCATGTATAAGAATTTACTTATTACTGAGCAGATGTGAAGTAATTATTTTGTTAATTTCATTCATTTATTCATTCATTTCATTCATTAAACTGCTTACACCCACTAGGGTCACGGGGATGGAGCATATCTTAGCCGACTCTGGGCGAAGGCAGAGTACATCCTGAACAGCTTGCCAGTCTATTGCAGGGAAAACATACACATAACCACTCACACTCACACTCACACTCACACCTAGGGGCAATTTGAAATTAGCTGAATCTGCATGTCTTTGACTGTGGGAGGAAACCAGAGTACCTAGAGGAAAGCCAAGCAAGAGAATATGCAAACTTCCCACAGAAACGCCCTCCCCAATCCCGTGACTTGAACCAAGGACCTTTTTTTGCTGTGAGGTGGACGTGGTAACCACTACATCATTGGACCACCCTATAATATAAGAGATCACAGGGATTAACCTTTTTTGAGGACATTCTATAAAACTAAATAGAAAATAAGACATATTAGGAAGATATAAGAAAGATGGTGTGTAATTGCTTTAAGGAATAAACATTGTATGACGTGACTGTATGAAATGTTTGTGATTATATTTTTTTAATGGCTGTTGCATGGGGGAAAGCCCAAGACAAATTTCCTACTTGTGGGACAATAATGTTTATGTTAATCTTAACAAGTGCTGGAAACTTAAGGATTTTCTGTTAAAGAAAAATAATAACTTGGCATTGTTTTTTCCCACAACAGCATAAACTGTTATTTTATTCCTTACTTTATGGACTGTCCCAACAACTGCCTGTATATTTCAGTATTCCATTTCAATAAATATAAATTATAATTCTAAATTAAAGAAATTAAAAGAATTAAATAGCCTTTCACAATGCCTGGTAGATGAAGATGATGCATAGCAAGTTTAGTATTGCTTTATTCCGTACTTTAATATTTCTTATCCTTCTGCTTTCTGAATCATGTGATCTGTCCTGATGTGCTACTACTGATGATGATCCATATGGATCAAAATATATGCTCAGAAACTGCGAAGGTGACTTTTCACCACTGGTGATATAAACTCTTTTACTAAAATAATTTAAGACTAAAAATAGCATTACAGTTTACAAGATTACCAGCTAGACTTCTTGTTAAACTATATTGAAGTTTTTGCTACATGGTTTGTATTTTTATCTCGTTTCACAAAATGAGGATGGGTTTCCCTTCTGAATCTGGTTCCTCTCAAGGTTTCCTCCTTGTGTCGAGGGAGTTTTTCCTTGCCACCGTTGCTTGGGCTTGCTCACTGGGGATGTGGAGGGTTTGTACAAGAAATAATTCTAATTTTTTATGAAATTTCTTTTTTACTATGTAAAGATGTTTGGTGACAATGTATGTTAAAAATGCTATACAAATAAAACTGAATTGAATTGAATTAATATTTCATATATGGAACTGAAATATAACATATATATATATATATATATATATATATATATATATATATATATATACACACACACACA
>JAQMYF010000007.1:14848707-14867377 GCA_030014195.1 Neosilurus mollespiculum
CCTTTTTTTGAAGATGAAAGCAAATTGAGAGAAGGCTATTTTTCTCTCATGCTGCATGGCTCAGACACATTGCTGATAAACGCCACACTTAGATGTGCGACCAACACCACCATAAGTACTGTGACCAGCATGACATGAAAGCAACAGATAACCAACATTTGAAATGAAGGATAAGGATATAAAATATAACCATTTTATCTGCTGAGAGATTGGTGTTAGTATCGTGATTAACAGCATAACAGCGGTTTCTGCAAATAATAATCTGTTGGTGAAGGGACACAGAGAATGAGATAACTCCCTGCAGTGAGTAGCTGTGATTTTTTTTCATGCCTTCAGTCGTGAGTCTCTGCGTGTGCATGTGCGTATGTGCGGTCAAAAGCACTGCCTCAATCACAGGCTAGCCACCTGTCCACTTACGTAACACACAGATGGGGTGGGGTGGTGGGGGTGGTGGGGGGTGAGTACATGCTTTGATTAGAAGAGATATGACTGAATTTTTAAAAATGCATGAAAGAAGGAGGGCACACCTGGTTTTATTTAAATCAAGCTCAGAAGTTAAAGGGGGCAAATCATTATGATGTGCATGAATTAATGTTTGATTGGGTGGTACTCTTTAACCCTAATGAATTTACTCTGAGGAACATCTGTGGGAATGATATATGATATGCTTCTCAGGCACACCTCATCATCATCATCATCATCATCCTGGTCATCATCATTATCTTCTTCCGCTTGATCCGTGGTTGGGTCAAGGGGGCAGCAACCTTGGCAGTGAGGTCCAGATGTCCCTCTCCCCAGCCACTTCCTCATAATGAGTAAAGCAACAATTGGTCCTCTCAGTTGAGAATCCTCTATTGCCTGAAATTGTCCAGTATGCGAGTCTAAAGGCTAAAATGTGCTCTGTCCATAACTTAGCCACCTCATTATTTTAAACAACTGATCATGCAACATCTTAAGCACATTTGGGGAATATAAAATTTCTTATTCTTTTTATGTATTGAATAGTAATTGTCTGATTAATAGGGAGAAGAGCCTTGTTATGTGAAATACTAAACTGCATTATGGCTGGCCATTATTTTGCACATTTTAAATGGGTGGTCCATGAAAATACTAGCAATCAGAATAATCTTTTAGCCCGCATGTCCTTCCTTATAAGTAGCAAATGGGCAGAGGCTGGCAACCACTGGTAAGCTATAATGGACCAAATAGGGCATCTGTGTGTTAATCTTTTATAGTTGGTAAAGATGTAAGTGTTTAAATTCAATTATTAATTCTTTATTCCGGAGTGACTGATTAATATATGTCATTATTGGTACAATTTTTTCAGAGAAAAAGGCAATATGCCCACAATGTAAACAGCTAGGATTAAATGTTCTCTTCTGGAATTTTTGCGTTTATAGCCTTATGACTTCCTGGAAAAAATATTTCAAAAATAAATAAATAAAAAGAAATCGGAAAACTAATAGGGCCCGGTGGTAGGCTGCTGGATTACTTATTAGCTGCTGTCCCCCCCAGTGCAGCTAACTGGGTTATCAAAGCCCGGCCATGTCTGTCACTGTCTGTGGTGAGAGGCATGTAAAAGAACCATTGCTGATTTTCGTCAAGATTAGGCTGCATATCCATCAGCGTGTTTCTGCCTTGCGATGGCCTGGCAAGCTGTCCAGAGTGTACTCTGCCCTCTCCCAGAGTTGGCTGAGATGGGTGCCATCCTCCCTGCGACCCTAATTAGGATTAAGCGGTTCAGAAAATGAATGAATGAATGAATGAATGAATATGAAAACTATTGCCCAAAGAAAATTAATAGAAAAATAAAGTGGTGATTTTCCTTATTCCATTAAATAATTCTTTTAATTTCCACCAGCTGCATGTGTGTTTTAAATGGTTGCTTAAAACTAAATACTATTATACAGTATTTATTAGTCATAATTTTTGTAGGTTAATATATTTTAAAAATGTGAAATCATAACACCTAACTGGAGCAAAATATTTAAAAGACACATCATTTGTGGAATATTTCTGTGAAATAGATTCTATAATTTTATTAGCCACATAATTAAATAGGATACCAGCTGTCTGTGGTTTTCAGTGTAATGCAGTTGATTTATTGATCATTATACTGTATATTTTACCCACAATGCAGGACGGATGAACATTAATAGTAAGCAAAATTCTCAATTGCTCTGTGTACCGTGTGTCCTCATGATTTAGTCTGCATCACAGTAATCAAGGCACAAAGGAGGATGAAGAAAGAGATAAACAGTGCTCTGACAGATTACAATCAATTGGAGGGGGACAGGCAGGGGAAAAGATAAAGTCTGAACTGAATAAAACTGAGCATATGTGAGGGCGTTCGACCTGGCTAAGGTAGGGCAGTGTGAGAAGAGAAATGACAAACAGGCCGGTGTTACAAGCACAGACATAAAGGAAGGCTCTTTTAATCTGTCTCACTAATGCAACAGTATGACAGCAGCAGATGAGAGTAATACTATGATGTAGTCTGGCATGGAAAATGCCATCTGTCACCAACACCATTCTTTACCACTGATCTCTCTGCAACACATGACTGACAGCTGTCATCACCCATCCAAAGGCTTTCACTTACTTGCTTAATACACCAGCATTAACACAAATATTCACACTCACATCTAGGGGCAATCTGGAACAACATATTGACCCAATGTGCATGTCTTTGGACTGTAGGAGGACACTGGCATACCCAGTAGAAACCCACACATGCACAGTGAGAACATGCAAACTCCACACAGGAACGCTCTTACCAGCCCGTAGCTCAAACCCAGTACCTTCTTGATATGGGGCAAACGTGCTAATCACTATGCCATCGTGCTGCCAGAGTGCCATGAAGTGAAGCAGAATTAAAGGAAATCTTATAATATTATAGTAGATGGCTGAGGAGAGAGAGAGAGAGAGAGAGAAAGAGAGAGAGAGAGTGACATGCATAATTAGCACGGTAATTTCACCAGTGCTATGCTGCTTCAAGATTCCATGCTGTGGGCAAGACAGTTTTTATTTTTGTCATCAGAAAATGTATGCAAATCACTGATTATTCAGGTACAAGAATACAGTTGAATTGGCCCAGTTTACATTACTTTTAATTTCTTCTACTTTGTTCACATAAAAAGAAAAGTTCCATCTATCATAAATATTTTTTCTTGATTTTTGATATACTGTATTAATCACGCAAAGGAAATTTTTGGCTCTGCATTGAACCCATCCAAAGTGAGCACACACACACATGTATGTAAACAGTGAGCACACACACTCAGGGCAGTGGGCTGCCACACATTGCTACGCCCGGAGAGCAGTTGGGGGGTAGATGCCTTGCTCAAGGGCACTTCAGCCATAAATGTGGAGGAAGGGACCTACCCGCACACATTTTTCCTGTTGGCTTGGGAATCAAACCAGCAACCTTTCGGTCCCAAACCCACTTCTCTAACCACTGGGCCGGCACCTGCCGAGGTGGACTGTATTAGGTAGAAAGTGAACAGTCAGTTCTTAAAGTTGATGTGTTGTAAGCAGTGTGGGGTGTTCCTGGCAGTGGTAACTACCTACCAAAGGTGGTTCAAGAAAGAACAACCAGTGAACTTATGTGAACTTGTAAGCGTGTCCTGGGAACCCAAAGCTGATTAAAATGCTTGGGGAGCAAAGGTTAGTACACTTGATCTGATCTCACAGAAGACCTACTCTAGCACAAACTGGCTATAATAGAAAGGAGTCAGAACACACAGTGAATTGCAGTATATGCACTTGCTGTGTATGGGGCTGCCTAACCACAGTCCACTCAGTAGTGATACAGTTTTAGAAACCCTGTTCTTTACACTTACTTGGTGTTTAAACTTACTGATTTGACATTTTAGCAGCCAATTTGGAACAGCCAGTTTGCCTAATGTGCATGTTTTCGGACTGTGGGAGGAAACCAGAGTACCCAGAGGAAACCCACGCAAGCACCAGGAGAATAAGCAAACTGCACACAGAAACGCCCGAGCCTGGAAATTGAACCCAGGCCTTCTTGCTGTGAGGCGGATGTGCTAACCCCTGCGCCTGCATAAACTTTAATTATGTCTCAATGAAGTAAGATAATATATAATCATTAAACCATCCTTAATTGTATTTATCATGACATGTGTGCATATGATATTTTAAAAGTATTTCTGTGAAGAAATTTTGAAAACAACATTTAATTTTCCATTAGAACAAGCCATTTTCAGTTCCATAACACCACGGAGATAAACACCATCATGTTTTAAATATGTAGATAAAAACAATTTTTATTTCAAGCTCTGTATTAATACAGGACACTGCTGAGTATAAAAAGCTATATCTACAGACATTATGCTTTTTTTTTTTTTAACAATTTCACAACACTAAAAATAACACTTTTCAAATAGACCCAGATGTAACCCATTGAAGCAATCATTTTAAAAGCGATTCTTCAACAGAATTGTAGAAGTGTTTCATCTCCAAATTAACTATAACTGTACTGTCTCTCTCTCTCTCTCTCTCTCTCTCTCATCTATAACCCATTTCTGTTCAAACTCCTGAGCCCTGGTGGCTCTAAAAGAAGACAAGTAAATAATGTAAAGCCTGGAGAGTGAAGTTTATAGCAGTGTAACCCACTGCCCTGAATTTCTGTTTCACTCCATTTTCACTCCCATCTCAGATCACAAGGAGAGAAGTGCACTCTTCGCATACTTTTGCTTTAAAAGTTTACTTTAAAAAGTTTAAAATTTAACAATGATTAAAAAATACTGTTCTTACAACACTGTTCTGTGTTTATATACAGTATGTGCACAAAGTAAAAAAGAAAAATGCACATAAACGTACACCAGTGTCACCTCAAGGTCACCCTTTTGACTGGAATTCCAAGAAACTGACCAGAGCTGAAGCCTGCATCATGACTTCCTCTCTGTGGGTGTGTTGCTTGGGTCATTTCCCTCTGTTCTGTTTTTGTCTTAGAATTTTAGCCTACATACAGTAACCCTTTTTGTGATGCATTATAGCAAGCAACACAGTTTGTCTAATTCAATTTCTGCATTTTTTTTAACAGATTAAAGCACATAAAGAAACACACACAATATGGGCACACACAGGGGATTTTTATTAAATAAATAAGGTTTAGACCAAAGCTCTTTATCCTAATGCAAATTTACAAGCAAGATCAAAAGAGCAGATTAATCCATCCCTTAATGAATACATTATTACATGTAAAAATGTGGCCATCAAACCCTACAGTGACACCTACAGTGACACCATTGTGTACTTTCCTGGTTCTTGAGTCCTGTTTACTGTATTAAAATAGGAAAGTGCCTCCAAATTTAAACTAAAAAAGATTTTAAATTCTTTGTTTTGTTTGCTACCCAGTTGCACAAATTGGATCAAACAACAAAATTTCAGTTACTTAATTCCCACAATTCTAGTACAATTAAGCGGTCTGGCAAATGAGTGAGTGAATGAGTTTGTATGTTTGCCTCATATGTATGTGGGGTTCTTCCGGTAACTCCATTTTCCTCCCACACTCCAAAGACATGCATTTTAGGATAATTGACTATTTCAAATTGCCCCTAGGTGTGATTGTAAATTTTTATGTGTTTGGAAACTGCTATATACTGGTGAGCTGTTCAAGTTGTACCCTGCCTTCGCCTAGAGTCGGCTGAGATAGGCTCCAGCCTCCTTGTGGCCCTAATAGGATAAAGCGTCTCAGAAAAAGAAATGAATAAATGAATGGTGCACACTGTCACAGCAAAAAGGTTCAGTGTTTGAATCTTGGTCAGTGGCCTTTCTGTTTAGAGATTGCATGTTCTCCCTATGCTTGCATATGTTTCCTCCATGCATTCCAGTTTACCCCCACAGTCCAAGAACATGCACATTAGGTCAACTGGCTGCCCTAAAAAGCCAACAGGTGTGAATGTGAATGTGAATTGTTGTCTTTGTTTGTGTTAGTCCTGCAGTAGATTGGAAACCTGTTCAGGGTGTTTCCAACCTCTTTTCAGGAGTAAGATAAGGGATTGGCTCCAGTTTTTCCCGTGACCTTAATGGATAAATGATATAGATAATACACAGACATAATAAAGTAACCTTACATTATAAAGGACAATAAATTAATTTTTAATAATGTTTTATGGCTTACGCACCCTGTCCTCATTACAATGACAAAATACTGCAATACATTTTTTGTGAAATACGTAACAGGTAGAGTTTGTTTATTCTCATTCACTAAGTTAACACTTAATACCTATGAAATACACATTTTTGCTTTTGTTACTGTACTTTTGATAAAAAATAGCTGTAGTCCTCATTCAAACATGGTTCTATGTAGAGGCTTAAATCATAATTAAACTAGAAGAAGTGTTATTATAATACAAATGTAATGTTTAATAGCTGTATTAAGTGCCTGGTTCAGATTCAGTGGGAGGAAAGTTTAGAAATGAATAAAGGCTAGGCTGATATGTTGTTATTTCATCTATATGTTATGATTGTTTTATGATATGCTATACTGTGCTCTGATTATAAAGGATTTCTTGGAAACATAGTTGATATAAATACTCTATCACTCCATCACTTTTTGTGCTAATATTATAAAAAAAACTTCTTTTTTACTAATAACTCTGATCCATCAGATTTTATAATAAGCATGATTTTTGCTTGTGATTTTCTGCTTTTATTTAATTGATATATTTATTTGTTATATGATGTATTTCAGCTAATCAAAGAAACATTCATGCATGTGTACTGTCGTGATTTTTTATTGTGAGCCATTGATCACTCAGTTATTTTTATGTGTCTGACACCTCTTTACTCTTTGTGTGGGTTGAGGAGGGGACTCATAACTCTCCAAGATTTTTGCTCTATTGTTGATTTCTGTTGAGTAATTGTCAGGAACTTCACTTCATATAAAAACATTAGTTTTGAATACATATGCAAATGCTTATTAAGAGTATAAGTGGTGGTTGTCATTATTTAATAGCATCTTTCACTTTTCTCCCACACAACACAAAGCACTGGTGCAGTTTTGATCCTGGTAATGGAGCAGGAGAGAAGCATAATCAATTAAGGCCCCATTTTGGTGCTGAAACTAAAAGCATGGATTCAGTATAGAGCTCTACCCAGGCACTGTAAGCACACACACACAATGGTACTGTTCAACACATACCAGATGAAGTGATAAAATAATAACAGTGCTGCACACCCACAACTATTTTCTCATTCTTACAATCATTTTTTCCAATCATCATATATTTGCTTCTAGCATCCATATCAGTCATTTCAAAATTGAAAAAGTCCCCAGGTGTATCTCCCCCCACTCTTTCCCATTGTCTCTTCCTGCCAACAGCTGCAGGCTTGAACTACAATGAGTATATATAGCAGGGATTTCCATAAGGCATTCCCCATTTAGAGGAGGAGGGAAGGGGGGAGTTTGAGAAAGAACAGCATAGAGAGAGAGAGAGAGAGAGAGAGAGAGAGAGAGAGAGAGAGAGAGAGAGTGAAAAAGCCTGTATAAAACAAAATAGAGAAAAATCAATGGAGCTGTTCTCTGCATGGTCACCATAAGGAGAATTTCACAAAAGTAGGTGAAGCTGTGCAGAGAAAAAGAGGTGTAGGGTTTACTGTTAGCTCACACTGTTTAACAAATGACTCAACCATTTTATTTACAGCAGCAAAGACATCATAATCACTCTTAATGAAAGTATCATCAACCTCATGCATTCAAACATCTGAAAGTAATTATAAATTCTGGACTACAATACTGCAGTCTTTAATACTGAGGACTAAATGACTTCTGCTTGATCTTTTCCTGTCAGACTGACCTTGAGGGAGGTTTTAAATACCCTGCACGTTGTGCTGTGGATTAATTATTGATTGCATCCGGCACCATTTGCTTATCATCATTTTGGACACCAGCTCATACATGGATATTTTGGGTTTACCAAGGGGTTCGGTTATGAAACTGAGTTTTTCCACACCATCTTTACCATCTGAACATTAACCATATGCAGAGATAGTGGCACTTTTTTTTTTAATCAAATCTATATACCACATCTTTATCAAGTCTGGACTTGCTTTTCTCTGCCACACAGTGCCGGAATAGATCTTTCTGCTTATACTCAATCCTAAAGTAATGTGTAGCTATTTGCATTCAATTTCTTGTGGAGCGGGAATAAATAGCCTTTTTTTTCGATCTCTCTCTCTGCAGGCATGCACACCAGCATCAGTGAGATTCTGAAGGAGAAGAGCCTGAAGCCGTCTCGTCGCAGTCTGCCCTGTCTAGCTCAAAGTCAAACACATCCACACAACCTCAGCCACTTCCTCTCTGTGCCTCTGAATCCAGAGCCCAAAGCAAACACACACACCAACAGCATCCGTGACTCCTGTACACACATCACCCCTCCGTCCACAGGTGCTGTATTATGTACACCCACTGTTGTTGTTGTATATTCTTGACATACTCCAGTCAAACACACACACACACACACACACACACACACACACACACACACACACACACACATTTTCCTAGTTGCATCATCTTCATACCAAATTTGTCTACCAGAAATTTGTTTTAATATATTACTTTTGAATACTTTACTGTAGGCACATAACTATAAAAAGACTCAGTGAACAGCCGTCCCCTTCTTTCTTATTTCCCCACAGTGCTTTTGGAATGGCATGTAACTTCTATAAAGCTTCTAGCCACAAAATTAGTTAGATAAATCTCTTCCCCTTAAAATCAGCCTCTCTTGACACAAGCAAATCCTGCTTTTACAGCATCATCAATAAATGCCCATATTCCATTATAGCACAATGCTCTGCAGGGACATCATCTCTCTCTCTCTCTCTCTCTCTCTCTCTCTCACTCACTCACTCTCTCTCACACACACACACACACACACACACACACACACACACACACACACATGCACACACTGATCAGCCATAACATTAAAACCACTGATGGATCAAGTCCTTTACCCTGATTAACTGATCTCTTTACAGTGACTCCGCTGAAGGGTTGAATACATTGTGCAGCAAGAAGTCAGTTCTTGAAGTAGGTGTGGTGAAAGCAGGAAAAATGGGCAAGTGTAAGGATCTGAGTGACTTTTACATTAGCCACACTGTCATTAAAGCATCTCCAAAACCTCAGGTTATTCACAGTTTACAATGGTTACTATCTGCTAAAAGTGGTCCAGATAGGTTCCTGGGCTCACTGATGCTTGTGGAGAGGACAGGCTTGCCTACCTGGTCTGATCCCAGAGATGAGGTACTGTAACATACAGTAGTGTGCAGTGAAGATTATACACCACCACTTTTGTCTAAAAGGGCTCCTAATGAAAAGAAGTAAAAAAATTACTTCTCTATAATTTTTGGTTGAAAATGTATTGAACAATGCTACTGTAGGCAATGAGAACCAAAAAAAATCATTCCGACAAGTATATTGAGGTAAAAGTATGGCTAATAATCAAAAATACTGAAAATACCAATCCTTCAGAAAAATTGAAAGGTGTCACAAATTACATTTTTTTGACTTTTGCATAGCATGAATGAACTTCAAACCATATGGAATGGTTTAGCGAGTGAAGAAATGAAAAAATACAGTACACTTATACAACTTAAAGAAATGAAGATAAATCAGAAACCAAGTGATATTCAGGTTTTTATTTCATGTAATATTGGATCATATAGGTGAGAATTTTTTTTTTATTTCACGTAAAATTGGGAGATTGGTTTCGTTTATTAGCCATACTTTTACCTTAAAATGCTTGTCGGTTCTCACTGCCTACAATAGCATTGTTCAATACATTTTCATCCAAAAATTATAGAGAAGTAATTTATTTTATTAGGAGCCCTTTTAGACAAAAGTGGTGGTGTATAATCTTCACTGCACACTACTGTAAACTGCTGGAAAAGTGAATGCTGGCTATCACAGGAAGGTGTCAGAACATGCAGTGTATTTCACCTTGCTCCATAGGGAACTGCACAGACACAAAGCCATCAGGGTGCCCATGCTGACCTCTGTTCATCACCAGGAACACCAGAGCATATGAGCATCAGAACTGGGCTGTAGAGAATTGGAGAAAAGAGGCCAAGCCTGGTGAATTATGTTGTCTTTTACCTCATGTGTGTGGGCAAGTACGTGTGCGTCTTTTACCTGAGGACTGGATAGTATCATGGTGTGCACTTCATGGTGAAGTCAAGTCATTGGATTACTCTGGGCGGTGTTCTGAGGGGAAGCCTTGGGATTTTGTATCTGACATGGACCACCCAGCTAATCATTGTTGTAGGCCAAATACACCTCTTCGTCGATACACCACAATCATTCTTCAGGAAAGGCACAGGACAAAGGGGTCAAAGATGTGGACTGATTATGATGTTGATGTTGAGATTTGCTGGACAAACAAGTCTGATCCATGAAGGCCCCACCTCATAACTGCTGTCTTTGAGCCAGATACTACAGCACACAATAGTAGGTAGGTGGTTTTAATGTTATGGCTGATCACTGTACACACACTATTTGTACATTATTATGTACACAAACTGTGCTAATTAACCAAGAGTACTTTATATCTCAGATATGCATAACATCTGGTGTCTTTTAAGTTTTTGCATACTGGTCAAATGCTTCTAATATTACTTAATGATCAGTTAAATAATTTTGGCCTAATGTCATATAAACCTTTAAAGTGTTTGGACAATACTTAGTAAAAATATATTTAGCTTTTTAAAATTAATTACAAATCAATTAATTACAAATTACATGGGGCAGCCGTGGGCTAATGGTTGGGACCGAAAAGTTGCTGGTTCAATTCCCGAACCAGCAGGGAAAATGTGTGCTGCACCCTCACTTCCTCCATCTTCATGGCTGGAGTACCCTTGAGCAAGGCACCTAACCCCCAACTGCTCTCCGGGCACTGCCCACTGCTCCAAGTATGTGTGCTCACTGTTCATGCTCGCGCACGTGTGTGTTCTCACTTTGGTTGGGTGAAATACATAAGTTAAAATTTCCCTTTCAGAATTAATACAGTAAAAAATAAAAAATTTTTAAAAATGTGGGGAAAAAATGCAAATCATTGTCCTTTTTCAGTCATGCTAACACAGATCCTCTCGCTCTGTGCTGCGTGTTCAAATATTTAAAGTTGACTATGCTTGCTCAAACTGTCTGGGGTCATCTGAAGGTGATAAATACTGATGTATTATGGAGTGATGTTATGACAATATACCCTGACATCTGCACTTATAACAATTACTAGAAATGGTCATACTATTGTAGTATGAGTATTACAGAGACATATCAAAAAATAAATATAGTTATAGGTAACAGTAATAATAATAGAGCTACAGAGTTTTATCTGTGAAACTCATCTGAACAACTTTGTTAATATATGATTATTATTATTATTATTATTATTATTATTATTATTATTATTATTACTATTATTATTTAGATTATAGTATATACATTGTTTATAGCAACTAGCTATGTCATGAACACCAGGAGCAAGAGGGTTGTCTGATTTTCAAAGCGGGTGTATTGTGGGTCGCTCTGAGGATGAACTTAGTCAGTGGCAGATTGCTCAAAACCACAGTCAACAGAGTGATTGTACACCAGCAAAAACAAGTAATTAACAGTCTCCCACTTAGGTTGACCTGGGCCTTCTGACAGGAGTCTTCGGACTGTTGTAATGCAACTGATTGTTGTTGTAGAAAAAAGAAAAAGTCGGAGTACTGCTGGGAGGGATCTCCATCAAATTGATTACTATGTATATGAATTCTTTTTGAGAAATCTTTAAAAAATTATGGTGTCTATTTACTTTTGATATGTCACTGTATGATCCCAGTATGATATTAGTATAAACACATTCACTAAAATATTGACAGCAACAAAAGTAAAATGAATAACTCAGAAGTCAACATCAGTAATCTACTAATCATGAGTTGGAATCTAATCATTTAGTCTTGTATCATTTCTGGTGCAGTGATCACTCACTGGTTCAACCCCCAGAATTTTGAGCAACCAGACTTTTATATTCTGCCAACATACACAACTATTATTTTACTCTCAAGTGGCATACTGAGTCTGAGTGGCAGCCAATCTAAAAATAAAGAGTCAGTGTGTCAGGAGTGGCAGTGTGTAAGAAATTTTATAGTACAAGCAGTATAACAAAGGGTTGGACCAGCAAGACTACACTTCAGCATGCAGCATCATGGCTATTGATCCATAATACAGATATGATCCCTTTCTACCTGATGCCTAGGGCCCACTTTCAGAGTTGAGTTCAGAGTTGCACACAACTGATTGTCAGTGCCCAGTATTAGAAAACAATTAAATATAAAATAAAACATGTGCTGGATCAAATGGTATTTATAGGTTACAGAATATAATAATGGAAGCCATTTTGTTAAGTTAAAGAAAATATGAATAATTTGACAGCAAAGGGAGAAATGCGGTTTCCTTTCTGTATTCCTATTTTTTTTTTCTTTATCTTAACAGAAAATGCTGCCGTTTAAAGATTGCCACCAATGGTTCGTAGCCAGTCAAGTCACTAATGCAAAACCCTGTCTCAGACATTTCTACTTATCTTGCAATCTCAGGTTATTTGAATAATCTGAAATTCATCATAATCTTACCTCTAGCTCTTCTCTGATTATAAGTAACTTTCCCCATGCCAATTCTGAATACAGGGGGGAGGGGGGGAGGGGGGCACGATGTTATTCTGGATAGCACATACAGCTCATGACAAAAGGTCCTGGGTTTGAATCTCAGCCTTGGTGAGGATATTTCTGTGTGGAGTCTCCATTTTCTCCTCGTGTTTATGTGAGTTTCCTCCGGGTACTTGAGTTTCTTCCCACAGTTTAAAGACATGTACATTCAGCAGAGTGGCTGTTCCTAATTGCCCCTAGGTGTGAGTGGGAATGCTTGTGTGTATGTAGGCCCAGATATGGCTGAGATAGGCTCCAGCCTCCCAATGACACTTATAGGATTAAAAATGATTAATTGTATGAATCAGTGAACTCTGAATACAACCCTTCAACCATTTTTATTCCCCACTTTTTCCATGTAGAAATCTTTCCCTTGGTAAATCTTTCTAAATAGCACAAGCCAAGAAATCATCATGCAGCAAATAGTTGATGAAAATGCAGCAAGAACTCATGCTAATTTCAGTATGAGGCTGGTGCCTATTTCAGCTGACTCTGGCCAAGGGCAGAGCACACCCTGGACAGCTCACCAGGCCCATCGCAGGGCAGAAACATGCTTGACAAAAATCAGCAATGGTTATTTTACATGCCTTTCATGCCAGTGAGAGACATGGCTGGCCTTTCATAACCCAGTTAGCTGCACTGGGGGGACAACAGTGTCATCCCCTTGGTAGTGGGGCTTTAACCCCCAACCTTGGAATCAGTAATCCAGCACCCTACAACTGGGCCACCACTGCCCCACTGTTCAAGTTGTACAGAGGAATAAGTTAACTGTTGGAAATGCATATTGATGTAGTTGGTCCAAGTGAAGACATAAACTGATTTAAGTAGAGTTGGTGGTGCATATTGTAGTGTAAGGGTACTTGATGTGTAATGATTGTGCTGTTGCATTGACACTATTTAGAAAACCCCGGATTGTATACAGTGTATTATTGTGCTGCTTTAAAGAGCATCTTATTAAAGATCTCTAACTCCATAAAAATTATAAATCCTTTACATACTGTATACACTATGAATAAAACTATTATTCATATTATCAGGGTTTTTTTTTTCACAGTAGTTCATCAACCACATAATAACTGACATTTAATCAATAACCTTGTTAATTTTTGTTGTCATGCTGAGCTATGTCTTACAGCTTGTCTTTTGCTGTGTGAGTTGCACTAGCAGTGCTGGGTTGCATATCAACTACAGATGCTCTCTTTCCACTTCATCATGGTCAGTACTAGGCAGTTGTTAATGATATGGAGATGCCTGTGGATGTTATGGTCTATTCAAGATGATGTCCAAGGACATAGTAGACTAGGCAAAAACATAAAATGGTATGACTATTAACAAATGAACTTTATGTATTTATGCCTGTACTGAGTTTCAGTGCTCTAAGCTCTTATTTAGTGTTGCAGTATGCAGAAATAAATACACTAATTAGCCACTGATTAAAATGCTGAATACTAATGTACTCTAACAATGGATTGCTGTCTAACAATGCATCAACTATGGATACCCTCTCTCTCTCTTTCTCTTTGTCTCCGTCTGTCCCTCTTTCTCTCTATCTATCTCTGTTAGTAGATGTTAGTAATGGCCAGTATGTAGAGGAGATGGAGACAGCAGTGTATGAGTGTAGAACAGACGAATCACTCCTCATACAGCAGAAGCCTGCATCCAGAGGCAAGCTGGAGGCTCGTACGGACTCTGTACGGGTAAAGTATTCCTTCACTTCATACAGCCCTTCCCAAGGAGTGCAACCGATCCGACCACAGAGCTTATGCATGCATTTGTAGTATGCATAAAGATTTGTGCTTAACTTGTGTATGTTCAGCCTTTCTGTGTATTTGATATACCTATTTTTTTTATCATGTTGGTTTTGTGAAAATGCTGACTGAGTTCCTCCTTCTCTCAACAATGTAGCATTTTTTGTAAACCAGCACTGTAGCTAGTGTAGGTGTTTCTTCATTTCCACTTCTGATTATGGTAATTTACTGCATTCTTAACAGCCAGCATGTTTCTGACCTGTTGTAGGTTTCTGGAGATTTTGCAGTCTTACGTGTGGGCTGTGAGTTGTAAAAGACTGGGAGGCTCTGGGCTAAAACAGATTTTTGTAATTTTGACCATAATTTTCAAAAACCAAAAAAAAAAAAAAAAAAAAAATTAATGCCTTCAGTTTTAAGTGGTGTAGACATATTTTTGATTCAGCAATCTGACCATCTGTCCTTCCTTCTATCCATCACTCCATTCATCCATTTGTCTGTCTGGCAGATTTTCATTAGAGCAAAATCTCAAGAAAGAGTGTTTGAATTTTGGTAGGATTTATATGGACTTATTGTTGTAACTGATTAGTTTTTGGAATGAATCCAAACAGGATTAAGGTCACAGAAAGGTCACATGTAATAGCTTCTTCAATCACTTCTTCCATGTCTGAAATACAGCTAAGGATGTATGAGGCATATAGCCTACAGTATTTTAGTAAAATACAAAAGAAAGGTTTGTTAGTGGAGGAGGCAGCCCCATGAACACTGTTGGTGTGGTCAGTTTCTACTTCTTTTCTCAAGATTTACATATTTATTAAGGTTCACTGTGTTGGGAAAATGTTAGATAAATGTTGTATATAATCCTAATTTCAGGGAACTAATCCAGCAAATGCCAAAGGGCTTTTGTTTCGAGATGGCAAGAAACGAATTGACTACATTCTGGTGTATAAGAAGTCCAGTCCTCAGGTTGAAAAGAGATGCACCTTTGAGAGGAACCTGCGGGCAGAGGGACTGATGCTGGAGAAAGAGGTACAATCTGCTATGCTTAACCTTAGATATCAGTAATAATATTAATAATATTAATAATAATAATAATAATGATAATAATAATAATAACACTACTACTATTAGTAATAATAATAATAATCATAATCATAATAAGATTACTACTACTAATAAAAATAATATTTCAAAGTGTCATACAGGAGAAGATTAGTACAATATAATCACAGTGTAATTGGGATATAACACTATAAATCAAGAGTATACTGATAGGACTTGTATTGGAAAGATAATAATAAAAAAAATAATCTCATGCTGCACAGTTATTTAAAAGGTAAGTAATTAAATTATTAATAACTGCAGGTGTCTATCGGACACTTGACACACCTTGACGGGAGGTAAATTCAACATCCTGGATTCAACTTGAATTTTTTTCAACTGTTTGTACATCTCATTAATTGATATCAGTCTTTTAAATCCTTTATCCTGTTGCCCAATTTCTGCTCATATTAGTAGCAGCATGTACTCCTAATAGTCACACTACAGTATGCTGATGTAAACAGTAGACACACACCTGCATAAAACTGGGTCTCCACTTTGTGAGCTAAATAACGACCTGCAGGTCTGTACAGCAACAGCCATGATTTTTTAGTAGGGTCTGTTGGCAGATTCATCATTTTGGTATGAATTTTCTGCTGTTTTATTAGGATAAAAGTTTCAAAATAAAATACAGATTATTTTTCTGCTTAACCTGAAAGATATCTATCAGCCTAGATAAAAAAGAATAAAATTTAGATCTCATTGAATTATTTTCTGAATAAACATAACTACTTTCCAAGTTTCCAAGATGGCGCCGGTGAGGGTGGTCACTGTGGCTTGGCTTCCTCCTCAATTTTGCTTTTTTGTAATGTTTTAAGGGCTATTTTCATGTTTTGTGACAACATGTAACGCAGTAATCACATATGACTGACAGACTCTTTTAGATATCTGAGAATCTTCACGATCTCGGACCACACTAACAGAGTTGTTAATGAAAAGAGGTGGCTTACCTTGGCTACCTGAACAGAAACAACGCCGGAGGAAAAGGGGGAAAGAGCCGGACATCTAGTCAGGCTGAGGAAGAGACAACACCGTACCCCACTTGCCAGGATTCTTCTGGGTAACATCCAAAGTTTCGAAAACAAGCTGGATGAACTATGGGCCAGAATGAGCTTCCATCGGGACATTAGGCACTGCAGTGTCTTTATTTTTATGGAGACGTGGCTGGACCCCACAGTGCCCGACTCGAATATTGTTCCTGAGGGTCTCTCCTTTGACTGGACAGAGGAATCGGGGAAGCGCAGGGGAGGAGGCATGTGCATTTTGTCCAGCGAGCAGTGGATATACAAACAGATTCGTTGGGGTGCTCTCTGGATCTTGAACACCTCATGGTTAAATGCAGAACTTTTTATCTGCCCAGAGAGTTTACAGCAGTGCTCTGTACTGCTGTTTATAACCCCCCCCCCCCGCATCACACTGGTGCTGGACGAACTGTACGAGGTTACTGACCAGCAGGAAACACTTCACCCTCAGGCTGCTTTCATCAAGACTGGTGACTTTAACAAGGTGTACCTGAAGAAAGTTCTGCTGAAGTACTACCAGCATGTAGACTTTGCAACGCGTGGCCATAACTTTCTGGACAGTGTTTACATGCTGCTTGAATATGCCTAAAATGCCTGCCCCCCACCAGCCTTTGGCAAATCAGATCACTCCTCTGTCCTTCTGCTTCCAGCCTATAGGCAGAAGCTGAAGCGTGAGCAGCCGATGACGCGCTCAGTTCAACACTGGACCGACCAATCAGACAAATCCTGCATTACTGCTTATGCACTACGGACTGGGAAGTTTTCCGGACTGCCGCCAACAGTAATGTGAATGACTACGCTGAATGTAATAAGGGCCAAGGGACAATACAGAGAGAAGGTGGAGTCCTGTTACAGTGGATCAAACATCAGGCATATGTGGAGTGGGTTAAAGGCCATCACTGACTACCAGGGGAAGAGCTTTAATGTGAGGGAGGTGACTGCTTCTCTACCTGAGGAGCTGAACACCTTTTATGCCCGCTTTGAGAACCACAGCAAGCCGGAGTTTCTGTCAGAGGAGGACAGCTGTCCTTTTCAGATCCCTCTGGCAGATGTATGTAAATACTTTGAAAAGGTTAACCTATGGAAAGCTCCTGGACCGGACAGCATCCAGGCTGTGTTCTAAAAGTATGCGCTCAGGAACTGGCAGATGTCTTCACAGACATTTTTAACCTTTCCCTGTTCTTGTCTGTTGTCCCCACTTGCTTCAAGAGGACCATCATCGTCCCTGTCCCAAAGAAACCTAATGTGAGCTTCCTCAATGAGTATCGCCCAGTAGCACTCACCTCCATCATCATGAAGTGCTTTGAGCGTATAGTCAAATCTCACCTCACATCCTCACTGCCTGCTACATGACCAATTTCAGTTCGCCTACCGGTCAAACAGATCCACAGACGATGCAATAGCGCTGGCTCTGCACACTGCTCTCTCATACCTGGACCACAAGAACACTTATGTGCGGATGCTGTTTATTGACTACAGCTCGGCTTTCAACACCATAATTCCATCCAGGCTTGTCATGAAGCCCTGGGATCTACGCATCAGTTCTCCTTATGCAACTGGATCCTGGACTTCCTGATGGGTAGACCACAGATGGTGCAGATCGGCAGTGTGACGTCCTCCACACTGACGCTCAGCACCGGTGCCCCACACGGATGTGTGCTCAGCCCCCTGTTGTATACCTTGTTTACCCATGACTGTATGGCCACACACAGCTCCATCACCATTATCAAATTTGCAGACGACGCCACCATCATCAGCTGCATTTCAGATGGAGACCAGTCTGTTCACAGAGCAGAGGTGAGAGCCCTGACATCATGGTTCCAGGACAACAACCTGCTGCTTAACATCAGCAAGACCAGCGAGCTCACCGTAAACTACAGGAGACTGCAGGGTGGAGGTCTCACCCATATCCACATTGAGGGGACAGAAGTGGAGAGAGTCAGTTGCTTTAGGTTCTTGGGGATCAACATTACTGAGGATCTGAGCTGGTCACATCATGTGAGTGTAATCAAAGGCAGCGAGACAACGGCTCTTCTTTCTTCGGCGGCTGAGGAGGTTTGGCATGGACTCCAGAATACTCACCAACTTCTA
>JAQMYF010000007.1:14867477-14879749 GCA_030014195.1 Neosilurus mollespiculum
TTCTTAAGTGCAATATCGAGGGGGCTCTGAGTCCAAGAATTTCATTGCCGGTAGTGATGTTACCTGTATATTACAAATAAACTTGAAACTATTGATATTATAGAAACTCTGCTACTACACCATGAGTCTTGTTTCAGTTCCCATAAATCTTCAGAATAAATTTTGCTGTGATTGTTTATGTTAATATGAAGAGTATCTTTATCTGATTACCTGAAAGACTGAACCAGAGAGAGAGAATGATGGTGATATTTGTATCAGATTAGTGAAAAGCTGAAGAGGCTCTTGCTGGGCATGCTGTTAGAGAAAATGTAAGAGGTTGCTTAGAGTGGAAATGTAAGCAAGTTAACTGCAGCCAGTTGCTCTATTTTTGCCAAGGAATTGTGGTACTGCCATCTTTTTACAAAATATTCATGTTTATGCTTCAGACCTCTCACATCTATAATAATGAGAATTTCTGCTTTGCTTTAAATAGAATCTGTTCTTTGATTATTCACTATATCAGATAACAGAAGACAAGTGAGGATGGTTTGGCATTATTTTGATACCCAGCATCTGATTTCTTTGTGAGAATTAAAATAAATGCCTTTCCTTCTCTTTCAGCCCTCTTTAACCAACAATGACATCATGTTTGTAAAGATACATGCTCCATGGGACACGCTGTGTAAATATGCAGAGCAAATGAACATCAGAATGCCTTTCAGGTACAGGTCAGAGGACTTTTGTATTTCTTTTCTCTTTCGCATGCTTAGGTTTAAAATTTATACTGGAATCCTCCAGAGACAATTTCAAGCCTATTTTTAATTTTAATGTATTCTGATTTTAGAAAAAAGTGCTACTTCTCCGACTGGAAAAGAAAGACGATGGGAAGGTATATTCTGGATACCCAGCATCTCAATACCCCCCCCCCCCCCTTTTTTTTTTTTTTTCCAGTGTTGAACCAAAGTATTACAGGGAGAGTTGTACATGTCAACTCTTTAAAAAATATGGTCTAACAATAAAGGACCCTATTGCATACTGGAGATGGTGTCATTGCAAGATGAGATGTGGTGGATTTAACTTTGGTGCTTAGTTGTGTGTTATCTAACCATAGAGCGATTTTATCTTTGTATCTGAATCTGTATCTTTGTACCTTACAAACTGTTAAGTTTACACTGCAGTGGTCCAGACAAAGTAAACCCCATTATAGTGTTAAATCTGTCACATGTGCAATGTATAAGCCGAATTGTTTAAACAAGCCTCTATAGATTTCTAAACAAGCAGTACCTCTGCATCACAGATTCATCTGCACACTGATCTGTGCCTGTGCAGAGACTAATGTGGTGTATTAACTGTGGAGGTTTGGCTCAAATCTCATTACATTAGATCATTACTCTGCTTGGGACCAATAAGGACTGGATCATGTCTGAGTTAATTAGCCTAGTTTAAAATTTATTAGAGGAGATTGAAACCCTGGAGGTTTCCTTCTGCCTCTGGAACAGATTACTTAGTGAAGGCTCATTTAGACGATTTAGTTAAATAATAAGTTCATAATCAGTCAGCATCCTAGTATAGATATTTTAGAATTTGGACTTGCAAAAGATGTTTTAATGAAGGAAAAAAAAAAACATTTCAGTGAGGACAAGCTTTAAAAAAAGTCAAACACCTAAAGACCCCTGGTCTTAAAGTGCTACAAACCAGCCCTCCATTTGGCCAAATAAGATTGTAGCCTATTTTTCTAAACTCATAAACAACAATTACAAATTTTGCCTCGACTGTTCTTTCCTCCATTCCTTGGAAGCCCAATTTCATGCACCACTCTTCACCTCTTCAAGTTATTTTTATTTTTTCAATTCTTTTGACTCTGTCTCTCACTATCTCTCTTTCTTTGTCTGTTTTCTCGGTTGCCTTTTTATGGCTCTCTCTTTCCATAGTCGATTTCATTTGAGATGCCTTCAAATAAAGAGTTGGCTGCCTAGGAACCCGATGAAGCTGGATAAGGAGGCGTTGCCTGATCTGGAGGAGACAGATTGCTACACAGCCCCCTTCAGCAGGGCCAGAATGCATCAGTGAGCCTCTTTTGCATCACTCAGACTCTTTAAATGCCCATTCATACTTCTTCTATGCCCCTTCTAAAAGTCCCAGTGGGGCTTAATTAAGATCTGGCTTAAGCTTTCAATATGCCCACATTGTAACAACTATAACTGTTGTACTGCCATGGGGTTTTCCAGAGAATATCTGAAATGTGGTGAATTTGACCAGTGTAATGTCTTAAGTGCTTTCAAAGCACACAGATATATCTATATGAAAGGAGAGCTGCCAAAATCCATTCTCTTTCCATTTACCAGAAATTGACCAGCACTTTACTGAGAATGTGTATTGACATTATTGCTGTTATGCGCAGTAGTGTTCAAGTAACTCTATTTATGCCTGACTTTAAATCTTGCCATCCTAATGCATGGAGGTCCCCTGGGCAGTGAGTGGAAGAGGTTGCTTAAATCCCCTTTTCTGTTGGTACAGAAAATACAGAATATAAGGGTCAGACAGAAACCTTATAGAACAATAACTCAAATAAGGAGTGTTATTCCGTGTCATTATTCTCTTTATAGTCATGGTCCTTTCAAGCTCATCATGAGTAAACGATGATGTAAGATTTTTATACGTGAGTGTATTGGTGTGTATATTCTGTAAATTAAATGTCATGAATCTACACAGCATTCATAGCATTCAATTTGTTTCAAGTAAATTTCTATAAAATGCAATGCCATCTGTGGGGTATGGCTACAGGAATGTCATCATTTCATTTTGAACAGAAGTAGCAAGAAGTTAAGTAGCAATCACAAGAAGACATTATGAAAAGAATTAGCATAAATATTACTAAAATGTCCCCGCCCTCGCTGGGAGTCGGCTTAGATGGGCACCAGCCTCCCCTCGACCCTAATTAGGATTAAGCGGTTCAGAAAATGAATGAATGAATAACTAAAATGTATTGTTTTTTTCATATGCTGTTTAGTTTAGAAATGTACTTATAAGTCATTTAACTAAGTATTTCACAGAACAATTTGCTGTCAGCTGTTTATTCTGTATTTTCCACCTTTCTGAGGATCAAATATAAGAGATGCATGATCATTTTGAGATAATACTGAATTTTTTATTTATTTTTTTTTTTAGCAAATCCATTATAGGAAGTTTTACAAGTCTGGTTATTGATTTTAGCATTTGTTAAAAAAAAAGCACCCATTAGTGGCACATAACTCTATAGAACACTAACAAAAATAGTTCAACCCAGAAAAGTACATCGAGAGTGCAGGCCTCAGTCATGGGTAATGATTTACTCTTCTGTGACTATACAAATCTGCAACTGCAACCATTTAATATCTTGATATATTTCCCAAATTACTAGGATCATGTTACCTATTTATGTGTAATTATACCCATTAATTATCCATTTAAGTTAGATAGAAGTTTGTTTATAAAACGGAGACATAGCAGATGAGTTGTGTCCTCTATGATTTTCCCCCATTAGCTTTCTATGCTGTCCACCTGTGTATGAAGAGCCTGTGTTGTTTTATTTACCATGTCCAAAGATCCTGGTGAAATTTAAATAGAAATAACCCTAATGTTAGATAAAACTGGGCAAGTTTCTTTTATTCATCCCCTTTTTTTAAAGGCTCACGTGTATTAATCATAAAGACTGGCAGATTAATGTATTCTAATTAGCCACACCTATGCAGATGACCACTATCTCACTGGCCTATCCCATGAACTGCAGATCACATTTTCTTTGAACTGACCAATAAAACCAGAATAAACCAGATACCTGCTGAATAGTGTGGTCGTATGTTGTGTTAGTGATTTTCTACCAGGATCCTGGCAAGGTAAAGGTAATCTCTGAGTGGGGGTGGGGTGTATAAATCCAGTCGTGGGGATATTCTTTGTGTCTTTTTCTGTTGTTATTCAGTAAACACAAAATAAAAATGGGAGAAAACCTATCTGATATGTAACATTTAGTTCTCAAACATGTTCTTAAAAACCACCAAGGCCAAACTGCTGGCACCGTCCTGTGGACCGTGATATGGAGTTATGGGGTTTCTACATTGGCTATGTTTTGTCACTAACATTGAGCTTTTCTGCCATCTATGAAGCTGTAATATGTAAGGCAAATGACATGTCTTGCAATTTTAGAGAAAGTCAAAATTAATCTGTGGATCCACCCCTGTGACTCAGAACCTTTCCAAAATTGTATGCGTTCTTTTTACAGAACTGCGGCCCATTCTACACCCTGCCACCATTTTTCAGGGAAATTGGGTTGGTAGTTTTTGCACAAACCAGTCAGACAGGCAGACAACTAATCTAAAAACATAAACTCCTTGGCAAAGGTATTAATGTTTATATTTGCATGGGAGAGAAAGAAGATGAAAAGGAAAACAATTATAAAACTGGGCCTTTCTTCTTCATTGGGTGTCTAAACACACCCAGATTTCATTTCCCTATTTTTCCCTCTGTCTCTCTTTAAGTAAAACAGGAAATCATGCAATTTCCAAATAAATAAAATAAACAAAAACTTTTAATTTATTTCCCCCTGCAAGGTTGCAATATTTAATTTACATGGATGTGCCCTGCACTGCGTATCATTCCAGGAATGTATGTCTATATAAAGCAAAAGAGATTTCTCAGCTGTGATATTTTAAATGCATTCATTGTAAGCGCTGTGTGTGTCTTTGCTAATGTATTGTAATATCAGAATATGTTGTCAGTCAAGGGCATAAGAAAAGTATACCTTCAGAAAATTGCCTGAAGCTAAATGTAGATCAAATATCTTTTGTTTTTATTAGGAGCTTAAAACAAATATAGCCTCATAGCAACTTGTTTTTTGGATTTATAGGAAAATTAAAGCATCTACATTTATATTCTGTTCTATTTTATTATTGTAGTTTTACCATCAACAACAGAGATTCCTTCTTCTCCAACTCCACCAGAAGCAGAATAGTACACCATGTATTACAGCGCACAAAATATGAGGATGGCAAGTCAAAAATGGGTAAGTTACAGATGTAACCTCCTCACAGATCTGTACAGATCATAGTCATTAACCTTCACTGCACTGTTTTCCAGTTTTTACTGTATCAGCATCAAAGTATAAGGGCTTTTATCTTTATTTTTATATTTTTATGTATTTATTTTCCTTTTCTGTATGTTTGAGTCTGACATGTTCTGATTAAATGATATCACTGAGGGGTTTTCTTGGTAACATTATCAGACCCTAAATTTAGACTAGATCAGATTGTCTAGAGATTGACTAAAGAGATGTAAACCCTTCACAAACCTTTCTGCTTGAAATTTTTATGCCAAATGAAGGGCTGAGAGCCACAGTGGTCAAGCCCAAAAAAGCCCTGAAAAATGAGAAAACGTCATATTTTGACAGATGTGGATAAGGTCTGCTGTTAAATGACAAAAAAGGAGTTCCTCTCATCTTCCATATGACCTTGAATCACGTTGTATTTTGCTCAAAAACAGCTTTCTGTTGGTTAGACCAGTCTGGTTCTCAGCCTTTCAATTTCAAAGAATGCCCCCTTGCTATTTTTTGCTACCATTTTAAATGAATATCTTATTGGGAAAAAAGAGCTGTTCTTTGGACAACTTTGGATTTTCAGGAATATTTGGTCATGTTTTCAGTGGTGAGATAACATCTAGTTACAGAATTATAAAAAGCCTAATCTCTTAAAGTGGTTTGTCGTCCACTGCATGAGCCATAGCACAAAAAAGCAGCATGAAACGAGAGCCAGTATCCATTATCTCCATTTGGCAGAAAGTGATCAGCACTCTGTACACTTGTTAACTTTATTACAGTATTAATTTCCCTTGAATTATTCCATATTTTTAAGTTTCAGCCTGGAAGTGAAATGGATTTAATGGGGACTAAATCTCATCCATCTACACAAAATAAACCATACTGCTGAAGTGTGAAAAAATTGATGGTGTAATTTGTGTCTCGTATCTATTTACACATTCATGTCTACACATTCATGTCTAGAACATAACTTGTTCTAGACATGAATGTGTATCTATTTACACATTCATGTCTAGAACAAGTTATGTTAGAATTTTCAAAAATATCCCAAATCCATTATTAATAATCTTAAATAATCTAGCACAAAGAGGCCATCCACCAAATTTTAATGACCAGAAAAGAGGGTATTAGTCACAGAGACATTCAAGTATCCATTCCATTTTTATGGCGATTCCATTTTATTTCCAAGAGATAGCACTGTATTTCATCTTTATTTAATATGGCAGATAAGTGAATACATATATATATATATGTATATATATATATATATATATATACATATATATACATATATATATATATATATATATAAATGAATATAATGTTAAATGAATATATATTTTCTGCTCTTGATTTTAATCATTCTTTGAGTCAGTAATGGGACAGTTGAGATTCGGAAAACAGAAAATAATTTAATCAGGTCCAAAAAAGAAATAAATAGAAATGTAATATGAAATATACAGTATTTAAGGGTGGAATAAAGCCTGTGGTGTATGTGGGCTAGAATCTTTTCTCTCCGCTGGTGTCCTGTGTTATGTTTTATTTCTTTACACATGCATTTTGTTTTCAGTTGGCTTTCTTTGAGAACAGGACCTTTAAACAAGTCATCAAACATCAGTCCCAAGGAACTACAGTTAAAAAAAAAAAGATCCACCTAGCAACCATACAGTCCTTTGGTTTCTTCGAATGAAAAAATCTTTGACAATGAAATGTTAAACACTGTGAAAACAATTGCTATAAGTTTACAATTAAATAATAATAATAATAAATAATAAAAAAAATAATAGTGCATTATTTTTGTTCTGTTTAGTGACCTGCTTTTATTGGGTCCTGAGTTGACAGATTAAAATGTACTGATTGGCCATAAATGTAAAAAATTTATGACAACTTACTGACTATAGTTAGTTACTAAAAAATGTAAAGAAATGTGGGGCAATTCTGCTGCCAGTCAATTACTATTCATTTTACAGGACCTGTTTTACAGTGGGCGACACTGTGGCCTAGTGGTTAGCACATCTGCCTCACATGAAGAAGGTCCTGGGTTTAATTCCTGGGCTCAGGTGTTTCTGTGTGGAGTTTGTATGTTCTCTCGGTGTCTGCAGTGAACCCTACTACAAGCCATTTACCTTTCACAAAGTTTAAGATAAAACTCAAATATTAAATAAGCATTTAACCATCCAACAAACCATTAAGAAAATATATTTTTAAGAGTGTAAATAATTTTTCCTGTTTTACCAAAATCTAGTTTGTTTTATCCAGTTTTTCAATTCTGATGCAAAACAAGTCACAGTAATCTGCATATTATGTGATTATTGTGTCTCAGATGTGGTTAGCTTTTAAATACTATTAGGGGTGCACTGATCCCACTTCCACCTGAACTAACTACTGTAATATTGTGCTTCAAGAAAAAAATTCAACCTTTTACACTCTCCTGGTATTCTGAAACACTGTAGTTATATAAACTTTATTCTTACCATGTTTTCCTCTAGTGGGGATCCTTTTACTAAGGAGCATGAGACTCCTGCACCTGCTTGGTGATGTGAAACCTCAGAGGCACAATGGTGACAATTTAGGTCAATCTGTGTTCTGTTTTATGTGCAAAATCTGGGTTGTTTTTATTCAGCATCACATCTATTCTTAACTTAAAATGCTTCAGTGGATTGGACTGTAAATTACTGTGTGTATCAATATTTTACCAACAAGGCATTTCAGCCTTAATTCTAACTCTACCGGTAAAGTATATGCATATCTCTATTGTCTGTATAATACTCATTGTCCTCCACTGTGCTTTAAGTGCTATAAACTTTGGCACTGGTGCTAAGACACTGATACATGTTTTCCTATAAGTCTACAGTATCTACTTTTTTTATTCCAATTATGTAATACTACACCTTTATTTCCCAAATTAAGTCCCCTTCTTTAAGTGAAGAGCTTATTAGTGTAATCAGTTGCTGGGCAAAGCGGTATTGTATCCCTGCAAATGCCACATGCTTTATTAAACATGTTTGTATCTGTTAACAGTGCTGTTTTATTATGTTTTGGAGAGTACATGCATTCTGCGAACCATTCTTCATCTTTCTGAGTTAGCTTTGATGCATTCAACTAACCAGCTGCCAATAAATTCATGCTGGCATCTCTTTGTAATAAGGTATCAACCGGTTACTTGGCAATGGCACATATGAGGCTGCATTTCCCCCTCATGAGGTGAGCACAGAATCAGATTATCACATTTTGTCGGTAATAAACTTTTATTTGGTCAAACCCAGTATTATATATTTGTGAGTTTATTTTAAGGACCTTTTTGTTTCAGGGCAGCTACAAGAGCAGACATCCAATAAAGACCCATGGAGCTCAGAACCATAGGCACCTGCTTTATGAGCGATGGGCTCGCTGGGGCATCTGGTACAAATACCAGCCTTTGGATCTCATACGGTAAACAGTATTTTACTGCTGCACTTGTAATTGTCAGCCTATTTAATTGCTAGTCGTAAAGTTTAGCTGAGGTGAAGCAGGTACACAGACACATGAAGTTGTTTAGACAGACCCGGTGTACACAATCTGTTACTTGAGAAGGTCATCTCTGACATATTTCTGTAAACTGTTCACAGAGCTTTAATAACAACTGACACCTACTGTGAAATCTTCCGATACCTCAGTTCCGTTACTTGTCTAGGTTCTTCATGTTGAAATGGCATTTCACCTTCAGAAGGGTTTCCTGAGATGGAGCCACGTCTCCTCAGTTTAGAGCTCTCAGCTGTATAACTGAGGCGGATATTTAAAAAAAATAGGGTTTTTTTCTGCAGAACCAGCAACTCGGGGGGAACTTTGTTTTTCCTCCCAGAGAAGCCACACACCCCAACCTCATTATCACTCCATATAATTAGACTTGCATTATTTTAAATTATTTTTGAAACCGTGGCATTGAAATTACAGCATATTACAGTTTTATTGTACCATAGATTCATGGTAATTACAAATAATGTTTGATACATTATATATGCATGTATATTTGATATTAAAGTATATAGGTATGCAGAAATTACCTGAAATGTATGCTGGCCCTACAGTACATACATAATTACATAGATTGAGACAGCTTAAGTACAATTTGGTACATTCTTGGTGGAAGTAACTGGTGTGAAGGAAATAACTAATTAGCATGTGTATATTGAGTAATCATTTTGGTCATACAATCCTGTTTATACTCTCTCTCTCTCTCTCTCTCTCTCTCTCTCTCTAAGCCGGTACTTTGGGGAAAAGATCGGCCTGTATTTTGCCTGGCTTGGTTGGTACACTGGCATGTTGATCCCAGCAGCATTGGTTGGTCTTTTTGTCTTTCTCTATGGCCTCTTTACCATGGACTCCAGCCAAGTGAGGTCAGTTCCTCCAGGCCCGATCATCAATCCTACCCCCTACCTCAAATAACCATGACCAGCATGTGATTGAACTTTCATTCAAAGTTACAATTCTTTAGAGACCATAAAGTTAAAATATGTTTTATTTCTAATGAGAGCTACCTCAGAAGTCAGTGAAGCATTTTAAACCTATGCTAAGGTACGTGTTATCTTTATATTTACAGTAAAGAGATCTGTGAGGCCAACACCACCATCATGTGCCCCATGTGTGAAGTGAACTGCAGCGCCTGGAAACTCAATGACAGCTGTGTCTATGCAAAGGTAGGTATTCGTTACAGCTAATCCTTGTGAGTCATGTTCTTTCTTTGACCATGTGTCAAAGTGCAAATCTGCTCTAGGAGTTAATCTGTGGAGTATTCATTACTGTTTAATTAGTTTCATTTAATTGGAGGGTGGGTCATTGTGGTTAGCACATCCACCTCACAGCAAGAAGGTAGGCCCTTGGTTCGCATCCTGGCCTCGGTGATGGAGATTCTGTGTGGAGTTTGCATCTTTTCTCCGTGCTTGCATGGGTTTCCTCCAGGTACTCTGGTTTCCTCCCATAGTCCAAAGACATACACATTAGGCTAATTGACTGTTTCAGATTATCCCTAGGTGAGAGCCTGAATGGTTGTGTGTCGGCACTACAATCAACTGGTAAGCTTTTCAGGTCGTACCCTGGTTTCGCCCAGAGTCTGCTGCGACCCTAATAGGATTAAGTGGTTCAGCAATTGAGTGAATGAATCAGTTTAAATTATTTATTTTTTAAATTAAATTACTAAGTTTTTCAATTATTTGTAAGAGCCACCTGCGATGGCCTGGCGAGCTGTCCGGGGTGTACTCTGCCCTCACCCAGAGTTGGCTGAGATGGGTGCCAGCCTCCACGCAACCCTAATTAGGATTAAGTGGCTCAGAAAATAAATGAATGAATGTAAGAGCCACGTAAACCATTAAAATAATCAGTGTTTATCTGAGACATAATGATTCATGTCTTTTATGCATTTTTATCTTTTAACCAACCTGTAGGTGACTCACCTGTTTGATAATGGTGGCACAGTTTTCTTCGCTATTTTCATGGCTATATGGGGTGAGTTAAACTTTCTTTCTCTCTTTCTTTCTTTCTTAATTTCTTAATTTATTTTATTAAGCATTTAAAGTGCAAATGAAGCCATTTTAATGTACAAAGCAGCACAAAAGAAAATCTGTCAGGGATTCAGCTTTGATTCATCCACTGCATTTAGTTGTTGCTTTGTCTTGGTCTGGTATAGTTCATTTCTCAGTTTTCTCAGAGAGTCATCAGTTGTAATATATTTTGTGTTTGTAATTAACATCTCATAGATGGAGGAACACAAAACTTTGATTTTCAGAAGAGCATTAAGCTGTAGTTAAAAATCAGTGTGATTATAAGAGTTAATCACCGCTTGTACAAATAGATAAATCAATGGAAGGATCAATGTTACAGTGTCCTCCTCTTCCAGAATCTAATTGTTGATGCAGTGTAAAGTGTAATTGACTGACTAACGCTAATGAAACACTTCCCTGGAGAGGAGAGCAAGTTGCTCACTTAAGAGAGAAAAAAACAACCTGAGGTGTTATGCAGCTGTGAGTGTAAAACTTATCTTTCTCTATGGGCATCTTTCTGATTGTGTTTACGGAAATCAAAGTCCAGTCCTATTTGCATCACAACATCCTGAATTTCTTACTCGTCCCCGGTCTCACTCTTGTCGTTTTGAATTACTATAGAGCCAATATTGCAGTGAACATATTCTGGATGCATCTGTCATAGCAGCCAGTATTCATCACCTCTGCTCTGTAGTGTGTCTCTGTATGAATGTGTTCGTCTTTACATGAATAAATATTAATCTGAATCTATAAATTATACAGGATATAATACATTTTGCCCTGTTTTGTGAGGTGAAGTCCCAAATAATTTTTTTTTTTTTTTTTTTTTTTTTTTTTTTTAATCACAGAGAAACAGTAGGCCTCATTGTAGGGTAGTGGTAGCTCAGTGGATAAGATGTTGGACTTGTGATTGAATAGTACACTGCTAGGCCTCAGAGCAAGGCCTTCAAGCCTCAGCTGCTAAGTTGTATTATAAACACTGAGATAAATGTAAGCCACTCAGGATAAGGATGCCTGCCATATGCTATAAATCTAAAACTAACGCAGCACATTCAATTTCAATTCAGTAAATTCAGGAACACAACAACGTTACTGTCGGCACCTGTATACAGGTATATATAGAGAACTAAAATACCATACAACATTTCTTGCTTTCTTGCTCCAAAGATAGAAAAAAATGTACATAGTCTCAAATCAAGGGGAATATATTATGTAATATTCAAGTCTTTGGATCTCCACTGGAGCAATGAACACCTTTCCAAAAGTTATTTCACAACTGGTGTTTTGTCTATCACAGGACATTATTATTTTTTATTTTTTGATTTTGCTATACTGTATTCATTCTGCAAGGGAAATTATTGCCTCTGCATTTAACCCATCCAAAGTGAGCACACACATAAACAGTGAGCACTCACTTGGAGCTGTGGGCTGTCATACACATTGGGGCACCCGGAGAGCCATTGGGGGTTAGGTGCTTTGCTCAAGGGCACTTCAGCCATAAATTATGCGTGCATGTACACATTTAAAAGAATGCAGAAAGCTTCATGTAGGCAGAAAATCTGAAGCTGTGATACTGGAATACTCACTGTACCACCTGTCAACCCTTACAGAAGAAAATGTACTACAAATATACTATGTCATGTCATGTCATTTTCTGAACCGCTTATTCCTAATTAGGGTCGCGGGGAGGCTGGCGCCCATCTCAGCCG
>JAQMYF010000007.1:14886595-14909223 GCA_030014195.1 Neosilurus mollespiculum
ATGATCATGTCTTTATTAGTGGGCAAACCAACAAAATCCGCAAGGGATCAAATACTTTTTACTCTCACTGTATATACGTGTGTGTGTGTGTGTGTGTAACCAGTATATATACTGTATATATAGTACTATAAATATACATATTATATGTAATGTAACGTATATTTATACATATTTAAACATACATATTATCTTGCATGCCTATTTTAATGTGCACTGCATTAGTGTGGCAGTAGGAAAGAAGAAGAAAATAGATTTTGAAAGTCAATATCACAAATGATTTATTTGTTTGTTTGTTTCTTTATTCATGTATTTATTTATTTATTTTATATTGTGAGTGATAGATCATATTCCTAATTAAACCCCACCATCTGGGATTTCATCTGCATTGACAGAAAATAGAATTAAGTTTCCTAACAAGCCTACAGAAACATACTGGCTAATTCCCTTAAAAGAAAATCACATGTATACTGTACATGCAGTGTGTCTGCAGTATAAATTGTCATTCCTTCAGCAGCCTTTTAAACTATCTTGTTAAATTAATAAGACAAAAAAACGTAGATTTTCATTGTACTGAGGAACTGCACAGCTCCATATCCTGAGATCTTCTTTGTACAAGAAAACTTAAAAAATCGGTTCTACCATTTTATTTATTTATTTATTTTACAAAGTTCCAACACTGAAGAATCTTTTAAACAGTACATAAATGCCTTCTCACAGAAAACAGCCCCATTAGCAGTTATAGACATTTCTTAATACATTTCTGTGGAGTATCCACAGTAAAAGCTATGACAAACAAAAAAATTCATATACATATTTAAATGGAAATATATTCATTCATTCATTCATTCATTCATTCATTTTCTGAACCGCTTATTCCCAATTAGGGTCGCGGGGAGGCTGGCGCCTATCCCAGCCGACTCTGGGCAAGGGCGGGGCACACCCTGGACAGCTCGCCAGACCATCACAGATGGAAATATATAATTTGATTTTATAATTGTATTAGTTGTTTTACTGTTTAATGATGTATGAGATAAATATTTTAAATTTCTTATGATGTTTTTACACACAGTACTTTTACTTATAAACAAATATGAATTTTATGATTTATATATGTTTAATCTCAAAAAGGGTAAAAATAAATGCATCATGCAACAATCCAAAAAAAAAATCAGGCAAATCAATAAAAACACGTACACTGATTGCTTCCAGAGATGATTAAGGAACATCTGTAACATATGGCACGCTAAATTCTGTTTTGCTATGTATATTATTTTTTTCTGTCAGTCCTAACGATATGCAAACTTTTACAGTCGGCTGTAGATTGGATTCAATTAATGAATCATTCTTTTTTTCGAGTGGTTTTGAACACTTTCTCTTTACTCTGGCAGGTTTACGAGAAAGTGGCCTATCTTTTGACAAATCTAGGTAAGTTTGAAATATCAGAGTGTTTGAGGTTTTCTTGGTAATGGAATGTTAATCCACAAGGTTTAAAGGAGGGGAGGGCCTGGATTCCTGAAAGGCATATTCACTCAGACGTGTTGATTTTAGCTTCAGATCCAGACCAAAGTGGGCGTTTCTCTAATGTCTTTCATATGCCTGCTTTAAAAAAAACCACACACAAAAAAAAGTCACGGCCCTCTGTTTTGTGTTTCAGAACACCCACGGACCGAATCCGAATGGGAGAACAGCTTTGCCCTCAAGATGTTTCTCTTCCAGTTTGTCAACCTGAACAGCTCCACTTTCTACATTGCTTTTTTCCTAGGAAGGTGATTAAATGAATAAATGAACTTTACTGCCAGATTCATTTCAAGCATTTTAAGAATTTCCTACATTCCACTGAGCCTGAAATAGCTCTCTGTAAATAATTAGTTGCTCATTTAATCTTTGGACTGTACTTTTGATCTTTTTTTTTTTTACTTCATTTTAAAGCATTCACAAAAATCTGGTACATTTGACATTCTCTGTTTGTTCACTATTATCATAATGCATTAGGATTTTGTCTTTCTCTGAGATGTAAGAGCATTTTTTTCTGTTTTTCAATAGCATGGAATGATATTGCAGCGCCGCTAATTGAATTTCAATGGTGTGTGTGTGCATGTGTGTGTGTGTGTGTGTGTGTGTGTGTGTGTGTGTGTGTGTGTTCACAGGTTTGCAGGCAGGCCCGGAGATTATAATAAGCTGTTTAACCGCTGGAGAATGGAGGAGGTGAGCGAGGCTGCAATGTTTCTCCCACGCTGCAGCACAATCAGCGTCCTCACATAACACCACTGCATCAATGTCAGCCCAGTGCTGGTTGTTTGATGGGAATGCTGATGCAGATTATTGAATCATGCTTCTTCATAATCAACATAAATGAAAGAGAGCTAAAAGATAATGGCCTCTTCATATGGATTCTCCACAGCAGCAGTTTGGACTTGGGCTCAGTGTAATTGTTCTGGATTTCCTTGGGCCTAAATGATTTTATGCCAATCTAATGAACTTCCCATAACCATAAATAATTATGTTATTTTTCTGGAAATTGCCTACTGAAAGGTCTCTGGGAACAATTTACTGCAGCCTTGTTGCATGACAGATGTGTACTAATGAGACATCTTAAACATGTTTATGCTGTTCATTTTGTGTCTCCTGCTCAGTGCCATCCTAGTGGCTGTCTGATTGATTTATGCTTGCAAATGGGAGTGATCATGGTGTTAAAACAGATTTGGAATAACTTCATGGAGCTGGGCTACCCGTGAGTATTGTGTTGGAGTACAAGTTTTGTTTATTCACATGCTTTATTTATACTCACTGTGTGTGTTCACCGACCTCTGTGTTCCGCCAGATTCTGCTGGGACAACATTCTGTATTTTGTTTAAAGTGTTTAGTTTGTACAATTGTACAAGATGGGAAAAGAATATTTTGTTGTTGTCCTGCTCAGAATAAGTTTTAGTTTGATGTGGCACAGGAGAATGTGCCTGAGCAGTGATAGGATGCCGGACAGGAGTGTTTTTTAGTTCCAGGTTTCATGGTTGAATGAGTTTTGCTTTTTGCTGCAGCTCCAAAGCAAATGGTCACGTCATACATACAGTCACACTACAGCACTGCTCTGCTGCTGTGTTCTGCCAGGAGCAGGTCATACCATCTACCATGATTAGAAACTATATTAATATATGAATGCAGTTATTTCTTGCTCCTATTATCCATAGAATATTAAAGATTTGGGAAACAATAGTGAAGTCCATGCCTAAATGATTATTAGTTGTTTATTTCTTTATGTCTTAAATTATTGCCTTAACTGGTCGAGAACACCTTGAATTGTGAACAACGGTATACATTTATTTTACAGTTTTTCACATATATAAAGGAATTCCCTGAAGGTAAAAATTTAGTATGGGTATATCCTACACCAGGAATTTTCCAACTAAGAGAAGCTGAAGCTGTTTAGAGGATATGAAACTGGTTGGAAATGGTTATAAAAGAATAAAAGAAGGTCTTTATAAAGGTCTTTATGTCTCCATGACAGCGATAGCCAGGGCTGGAGGCAGTATATGGGTTGACTGTCTGTCTGTCCATCTGGACCATTTTTGAACAGTACAACTCAGGAATGCTTTGAGGGATTTTCTTCAAGCTTTGCACACATGCCCATCTTGATTCAAGGATGAACTGAATGGATTATGGAAGTCGTAGGTCAAAAGTTAAGATCAGTGCAGTCTGTAGGCTATCCTTTTTGTATGTAATATCTTGAATGTTTCGAGGGATTTTTCTTTGAACTTTGCCGAAAAGTCCACTCTGACTCAAGGATGAAAGGATTCGATTTTGGAGGTCATGGGTCAAAGGCCAAGGTCCATACAGTCTCACGTGGACCATTCTTGTAAACATGATATCTTGATAATAGTTTGAGACATTTTCTTCAAACTTTGCACAAATTTACAATTTGACTCAAGGATGAACTGATTAGATTTTGGAGGTCATAGATCAAAGGTCAAGATTACTGCAGCATACCACAAGTAATGCCTTAAGCAATATACTTTTGGATGTTTTACAAGTTCCCAAGAGCCAGAGTTAGTAGCCGAGGATCAGTCCAGCAGAACCCATGCCTTCCAGCAGAACCCAGCTCACACTGCACCCAACCTCTGTAGCCCCTCCCACAGGTGGTGGGTCCATGGGAGGGTGGACCCACGTCTCCTCTTCGGGCTGGGTCCGGCCGGGCTCCATAGGCAGAAGCCCGACTACGCGGCGCTCGCCTTTGAGCCCCTCCCCCAGGCAAGGATGGAGCGGGAGATCGACAGGCGGATCGGTGCAGCCTCTGCTGAAAAGCGGAGCTTGTACCTGTCCATCGTGCTGAAAAGGGAGCTGAGCCAGAAGACTAAGCTCTCAATTTACCAGTCAATTTACGTTCCTACCCTCACCTATGGTCACGAGCTTTGGGTAGAGACCGAAAGAACAAGATCTTGAATACAAATGACTGAAATGAGCTTCCTTCGCAGGGTGGCAGGGCTCTCCCTTAGAGATAGGGTGAAGTTCGGTCGTCCGGGAGGAGCTCAGAGTAGAACCGCTGCTCCTCTATGTTGAGAGGAGCCAGTTGAGGTGGCTCGGGCATGTGATTAGAATGCCTCCTGAAGGCCTCGACCCAGAACACGCTGGAGGGACTATGTCTCTTGGCTGGTTTGGGAACACCTCTGTGTCCCCCTGGAAGAGCTGGAAGAAGTGGCTGGTGAGAGGGATGTCTGGACCTCACTGCTTAGGCAGCTGCCCCCGCGACCCAACCCCAGATTAAGCAGAAGATGAAAATGTTTTCCAAGTTTTAGGAACAAAGACATATTTGTGAAACCTTACCTTAATTTTCACTCAATAATAATTTGTTGGCTGTAAGGATTACAATATAAAATAACATTTGTAATCATTCATTAATAGCAATTTTTTATGGTGATGAAATATATATGAGTTTTATGTGGGGTTTTTGAGGCTCAGGGATTCATATACTGTGTTTTGTTACTTCAGGCTCTTACAGAATTGGTGGTCACGGCGGAAGATGAGGCGAGCAGGAGAACAGAATAATGTGGAAAGCAAAGAGCAGCTGCCTCAGTGGGACAAAGACTGGAACCTGCAGCCCATGAATGCTCATGGCCTGGTGGATGAGTACTTAGAAATGGGTGGGCACTGCTGATAAACTTGACTAAACCATAAACTTGACTTTCCATAAATAACCTATGAACAGCTTTCGTGAAACATTGTAGGGCTCCTGAACAAAACACTCTGTTGTTTAATGTAAAACTTTATTAAACATTGTGTTGTGATTAGGGTGGCATGTTGGCGTAGCACATAGATTTCACAACAAGGTTGTGGGTTGGAGTTCCGTGCTTAGCGAGGGCGTTTTTGTGTGGGATTCACATTTTCTTCCCATACTTGTGTGGGTTTCTTCCCACAGTCCAAAGACTTGCACATTAGGCTAATTGGCTGTTCAAAATTACTCTTAGATGTAAGTGTGAATGCCTGTGTGTTGGCCCTGCAAAGGCCTGTGTGAATGTTTTGGTAAATGGAATTTATTCTATCTTGTGTGTATATGTCAATGAATGACAATCTCCTGTAAAGTACAGTACAAGGCATGTGCACAATACAGCTCATTTATACTTAGTGATGCACACAAGACTCCATAAAAGGAAAAGCTTACATAGAGATGAAAGCATGAAATGAGGTCAAATCAGAAAAATAGACACAAAAATATTATTTAGGAGTGTGTAATGTAATCTGTGGGCATATAGCATAAATTGGGGGGGGTAGGTTAGATTTTGGTTTGACATTAAAATGGTGGGCAGCGTGGTGGCATAGTGGTTAGCACATCCACATCACAGCAAAAAGGTCTAGGCTTCATTTCTGTGTGGAGTTCGCATGTTCTCCTCGTGCTTGCATGGGTTTCATCCGGGCACCCCCAGTTTCCTTCCACAGTCCAAAGACATGCACATTAGGCTAATGGGTTGTTCTAAATTGCTCCTAGGTGTGGATGTGAGTGTGAATGGTTGTGTGTGTGTTGGCACTGTGATGGTCTGCCAAGCTGTTCAGGGTGCATCCTGCCTTCCCCCGGTGTCGGCTGAGTTAGGCTCCAGCCTGCCTGTGACCCTAATAAGATTAAGTGGTTTGGAAAATGAGTGAGTGATGAAAATGGAGCGTTCTTCATTGCTGCACATTGTAGCCTTTTGTTTCCCACTGCAGCTTCTCCAATGTCATATTAGGTAAAACAAGAGGGCCTTCATACAAAGAAATCCTTGTGTGTTAGAGATAATTCTTTTTTCCATACAATTCTTTAATCAATTCCATTATTATGAAATTTTACAGCATTAATATTAACATTAAGACAGGAGCTGTCATAAGATCCAAATGTCTTCCAGATGGTTTTAATCAGTATACAAAATGTATTTCTATAAACCATTTAGCAATTCATTTGATTCTAGCATAATAAATGAGGCCCAGTGGTCAGACAGTGTTATTCTAATGTCATGTCACCTCTGTGCAGTACTCCAGTTTGGTTTTACCACCATTTTTGTGGCGGCATTTCCTCTGGCTCCTCTGCTCGCTCTGCTCAACAACATCATCGAGATCAGACTGGATGCATACAAATTTGTGACACAGTGGAGAAGACCCATGCCAGCCAGAGCAACTGATATTGGTCAGTCTGCTCCGCCTCCCAGTAAAACTTGTGCCTACAGCGTCAGGACAGCTCCATTTGTTTGATTTTATTCTATGTGCAACATTTTATGGTTGGTTATTAATAGAAATAATGAGCTGCTATAGGCATCTTTTTCGATGAAGTTTCTTTTGTTGTGATGTAATATTATAATGATGGGATAGTAATGTTGCCTTGTCATCCTGCTATATTCAATTTAATTTGTTTCATTCACAATTTTTTTAATATATTATCCAGTTAGTGTGATGGATTGTTACACTTTTAGCCATGATTTCATTTTTTTATTGTTCTTACAGAAATTATGGCAGGAATTTAAGAGATGTTTTCATCTCAAGACACTAAATATTAGGCAGCACGATGGTGTAGTGGTTAGCATGTCTGCCTCACAGCAAGAAGATCTGGGGTTCGATTCCCAGACAAGGGTGTTTTTATGTAGAGTTTGCATCTTCTCCTGGTGCTTGCATTGGTTTCCTCAGAGTACTCCAGTTTTCTCCCACAGCCCAAAGACATGACTGTTCTAAATTGACCCTAGATGTGAGTGTGAATGTAAATGGTTGTGTGTGCTGCCCTGTGATGGTCTGGTGAGGTGTTCAGGGTGTCCCGCCTTCACCTAGTGTCAGCTGAGGTAACCTAGTGCAGGGGTGTCAAACTCATTTTCACTGAGGGCCATATCACAAAATTTCAAGGTCACCAAGGGCTGAAAAATTACTGAACATCCATTTAAGAAAGGGCATGAAATGAAATCTGCATGGCAGAATGATTAATTTGGGTATTTCTTTTCTTTTCCTTTTTGCACTTTCTTTTTCTGACTACACCTGACAGCGATTAGCTAGCTTGCAATCTTTCTTGAGTCATAAATAACTAGTTGTTTATTTGAAATAGGTTGCTGCCATCTAGTGGAAGGATGATGAATTAAGTTTCCTGGTAATGGTTGATGCAAAGAATGTATGATAATTATATCCTTTAAACGCTATCGGGGGCCATATGAAATGAGTTAGCGGGTCGGATTTGACCTGTGGGCCTTGAGTTTGACACCTGTGCCCTAGTGGGATTAAGTGAATTGGCAAATGTAAGAGTGAGTGACACTTAATATTAATGATATTTATTATAACAGTTATGATTGGATTTTTATTCTGGTATCCAGAGGTATGGTAGACAGACCATATTTACTCACAGTGGTCACAAGGAACACAGTTTATTCTTGAAAAAATATACTATGTTTAAGCTTCTTATCATTTATTGCATTTATTATGTACAAATTTTTTTTGCCAAAGTTCATAAATATGTTGTCCAGCTTTATAATTTTTGTTCCAATCTTCTCTCTCTGCTCAGGAATCTGGCATGGTATCCTGGAGGGTATTGGTGTGGTGGCTGTGATTACCAATGCATTTGTCATTGCTATCACATCTGACTACATTCCTCGATTTGTTTATGCCTTCAAATATGGGCCCTGTGTGGACAAGGGCTACCAACATGACCAGTAAGCACATGCATTTAGTTTGTTTTTACCTAGAACATATTTTTGAAGGGTTATATCACTTTTGAAGTACAGAAAAGATTTTTCAATGATTTGAATAAATTGGGATTGTTCTTGAAAGTGCAGACAGTTTAATGTTGCCGTGCTCATAAAAAATTATAGTAAGGTCTTCTGAAATTGTTACAAACCACAATCATAAAGTGTGTGTGTGTGTGTGTGTGTGTGTGTGTCTACAGATGCCTTAGAGGATATATGAACAGCAGTCTTTCTGTGTTTGACATGGGAGAACCGAAAAATGGAAGTCAGTATGAAAGCCGGTATTGCAGGTATAAATATACACACAGTTTGTTTACATTAAGGACTTGAATAAGTCTATGAGTGTAGTTGTTCGGAAATTCCCTGGGTTGTCTTCTCTACAGGTATCGGGACTACAGAGCTCCCCCATGGAGTTCACAGCCCTATGAGTTCACCCTACAATTTTGGCATGTTCTCGCTGCCAGACTGGCCTTCATTATTGTCTTTGAGGTGGAGCAAATGCAAAAAATAGTACTTTGGATTTCAAATACCTGTCCATGTCTATATGTGATCATGCGCTGTTCTTGTTGTCCTCAGCACCTGGTGTTTGGCATTAAGACCTTCATTGCTCACCTAATCCCGGACATGCCAAAAGACCTGTGTGAACGCATGCGCAGGGAGAAATACCTCATGCAGGAGATGATGTATGAAGCTGAGCTGGAGCACCTGCAGAAGGAGAGGAAGAAAAATGGCAAGCGTTATCACCATGAGTGGCCTTAGCTATGCGTAACAGATGGACATATCATATGCACATCCATGCACACACCAATAAATAAATCACCAGTGTGAGAGCACATGTGAATACAGAAACAATGGACGACTGACTGTGCAGGAACTGCAAAATATTTGCATTTACTCATGCGTGCATGTCTGTACTGCAGCTTTGGATGGCTTAGCTTTACTGACCACACCCTCAACACATGCTGCCCACCTTGATTGTTGGTTTGCTTTGCTGTTGAGTCAAATAATTAGGCTCAAGCTCTTTGAAGAACAGTCACTCTTGAGTTGACAGTCCTGCACTGCACCAAGGAGCTCCCTCCTCAACTCTTGCCTAAATCCTTCCCATCATCCTTCTCTGGTCCCTGAATTTTTCTGGCTGAATTTCAGATATATTCTCTATTATATATCTCCTGCTGTCTTTTGCCTTTGCTAACTTTGTGCTTTTCTGAATTGCCTTTTGTTTGTTTCTGTGTTTTTCATAAGGGAACAGGATGCAATTGTATTGTTTACTATGCAGAAGAAGAGCTTTGGAGTTTGTCCTCACTGTCCACACCTTTCAGTCTCCACTGCTCCTTTCTCAATCTTACTAATTTTCTCTTATTCTCTGGCAGCTAACCGTTATCAGCTACACTCTATCTAAATCTTTCCTGTTCAGTGAAGTGCAGTTTGGTCTTTGTGTTCAGGCTTGGGTTTTTTTTTTTGTCCCCTAAAAACAAATACTGGCTTTTCCCCTCTTGTTGCTCATCAAAATTACGCTTCAAACAAAAGAGACTTTTCAGGTAATGTGGATATTAATTTATGCAAAAAAAAAAAACAGCAAATTGAAGTACATTCTCTGCACCATTTAAACCTAGCATGCAGATTCAACATTCTAAATTCAAAAAAGATTTTAAATACTTTTATTCTTCGATGGTGTGTAGGTTTGTTTGTTTGTTTGTTTGTTTATTGATTTGGGAGGGGGGGGGCATTGTTTTTATTCAGTCCTTTGTCGTGCAATAGGATGCGTTGTCTGTATGCTAATACGCAGATGCCTAGTGTTTTACTGGTTGTGGGCTCACTGAAGATCCAGAATGTTTTTGTTCAAGCTGTGGTTTGCATGCCCACAATGCCATGTAATTCAGTCATCTATGTTTAACTCCACAGGCAGCGTCCTTCTTAAAATGGGGTATATTAAAGTATTTCTTTAGCTTTTAGTCATGACTAGAAGATAAGATTAGAAGAACAAGCTTCACTCACTCAAAACAGATCTGTGTGGAAGGCAGCTGTACAAAAGAAAAATTACAGTATGGTTAAACATTGTTTATAGCACTAGGAAGCCATAATTTACTGAAACATTACATAAAACAAACAGTGTGGAAAAGCTTTCTTTTTTATTACATTTTATGCCAGGGCAGCACAGAAGCTTAGTGGTTAGCAATTCTGCCTCACAGCAAGAAGGTCCTAGGTCCAAGCCCCATGCCTGACCAGGGTATTTCTAAGAGGAGTCATCAGTTTCCTATGGGTACTCCAGTCTTCTCCCACTTTAGCCTAATTGTATATTCTCGATTGCCCCTAGGTGTGAATGTGATTGTGAATGGTTGGGTGTGTGTTGGCCTTGCAATGATCTGGCAATCTATTAAAGGTGAATGCTTCCTTCGCCTGTAGTCGGCTGAGATGGGATCCAGCCTCACTAAAGTGGAATTATGTTTGAGAAATATTAATTTTAAAGATGAAACATTGTATTTATGGTTCAGTTTTTTCTATTTATCATTTTTTTAAATGCCCTAACGTGCATGTATTTAAGGTATGGGAGGAAACTTACACAAATATGGGGAGAACATGTAAACTCCTCATCGAGTCCCAGACTCGAACCCACAACCTTCCTACTGTGAGGCAACATGCTAACCACTACGCCACCACGCCGCCCAATGTGCTAATGTGTGTTTACTCTTCCCAGAAGCTCAAAATGTATCCAAGGCTAGTCAATTCAAAAGTCTTCATCAAAATTGATGCCTGTATAATACATAATACTATATTCATTGCTAAGCCAAGAGAACACTAGAAAGTATTACTTTTCTCCTCGCTGCTTTGCTTATGAAGTGCACAGTAGGTCTATTTGTATGCCTATGTGTAAATAAGTATGAGAAAGTACATCTCACTCACTCACATCTTACTAATCTCACTCACACAGGTTACATATCTGTTTTTATTTGCCAGACCATAAGATGATGTATTTTTTTTCACCTCAAGTTTTTTTTTAAAAAATGATATATATAATTTTACCTACCCTATTATCAGAAATTAATTTGTGTTCTGAAGTGTAGAACTTTGCACTTTTGCATGAGAATATTGTTATACTGTATAAGGTGTAATTATACACCACTCAGAAGAAAGGAGCACTTTAAAAGCATGGATTGTTTCCTTGTATTGCAAGAAACAGCACAAGACAGTAAGATAACAAAGTCACGGCAGTTGAGAAGAAGGCAATTTTTTTGCTATATTTTATTTACTGTGTTTGTTTATTTGTTCATTTATTTATTAATTATTGATTTACTGAGTGATTGATTGAATAATGATGGCAGTCAGACACAGAGAGCTGTTGATTTCAGCTGACAAACTGTTTCTGGTACCTTTGCCTAAAATGCAGTGTGTGATTTGTAACATGCCATTCTTTCGCCATGATGTATGTGGTAATCTATGCATGATCTCAGCCATGACGGCTGCATTTGTCTGGTGTTCTATTGAGAAACACGCGTGTGTTCTGGTGCACTTTTACTGTGGAGTCTGCATGGAGTGCATTGCTTAGTCCAGGATTATCTGATCTGTGATCAGTTTGTTGTATAAGTGCACAACTGTCAATCATGTTCACTCTCAATTAGACCATTTTACACTGGAATTGGCCTCAACCCTCCTGGGTAATGATTTTACAGCAGTCTGGTAATGAGAAATCTCACTCCTCTAACAAAGCTTAGTTGTTAATGAAACACTACTGTCTACACATACCAAAAAAAAAGAGTTTTAACACAATAAAGCATGTAATACATTCTGAAGGTCTATCCTTAAAATAGAATTTGTTTCATTAGGAACAGGAGCACTTATAGTGACACAAATATCAGTCAAATAAATAAAACTTGAGTGTCATATATTTTTAAATCAGGTACATTATGAAAAGCAATGGCTATGATGTGAAATTTTACATTGTTTAGAGAAGAAAAAAGTGCTGAGTGGTGTTATAAAAGGCCATTATAAAATATCCATTATGCATTAGTAAGATATGCACAATTCCAGTGATTAATGACGGGTAATATATTAAACAGGCAATATGTGCTCACTCTTTGAGTTAATAGGGTTAGTTATATAATCACCCATTGACCTCTCACCCCACCAAATGAGCTGGTAATGACAAGTAAGGAGCCCAGTAGGTACCATGCAGAATGTTTCAGTACAATAGCACATTCACTGCATTCTGATTTGTACTTGATTAATATGGTGACATAAACAATATCAACAGCGTGTTTTGTTTACACCATCCCTGTTTACATGTAAAAAAAAAAAAAAATGTACAATACATATCTAGAATCAATTTGAATATTACTCTTTTCTGTAATAAATCATTGACTGTATCTTTTAACTGACATAGTTGGTGGGTTTCTTTATTCACAACTTGAAATGACGTGACTTGTTTTGTACATTTTTGAAGTGGTAGCTATTTTCACAGAACATGATCAGCTCTGTCTCAGACGAAAGCTGCATTAACGTAAGCCTCTTCCTGCATCTTATTACTCGGATTTATCTCATTTTTAATGTCCTGATCTGGGTGATTCGCCCATGCTGCTCCAAAATCTGCACTTTCCAATTCCTGTTTTAAAAAAGAAGAAGAAGAAGAAGAGCAGGGAAAGATACGGTTCTTCAAAGTGTTTATACATTGTTTTCTTTAATCAGTGTACATCAGCTGTCTCACCACATTGTTCTCTGCATGGTTGACACCACACCAGCATATGGTCCTGTATTTCTCAGAGCAAAAGCAGAACAGGTCACACACAGGCCGAATCAACCCAGGCTTCACCTCCTGTGGCTTGGTGGGGCCTGCAAACAGACAACAGGCACTTGTGAATAATGCTACCTGATTTACATACCTGATGTAGATATAATGTATAGCAAAAGCACTGAGTTTTAAATGTTGTGCATTTTAGTTGACTGTTCTGAAATATACTTCGTATCAAACAGCTTTAGCTGTGTTGAACTGAATTTAATGAAATTCCATGTGACTCTGATGGAAGGGTTAAGGATAAATGCTTCTGTGCACTTATGACAATCCCATATCTCACCTGTTATCAGTGTGATGAGCAGGCCTCCTATGACTGTGGCCATATAACCCACTGCACTATAGTACAGATAGGATATGGAGTACCAAGACTCTGAAAGCTCTGATCTGTATGTGACACGGGACAGCAGAGATTAACTTAACAGTTTATTGATTATAATAATAGTGACCATTGCAATGATTACAGACTAGGATATGATATTAGAATAGCATATTTTTAAATTCTACTTGTGAAGCAGTAATAGGGAGAGTCTTTTTTTTAAGGTTTATGCCTAATTATTACAGATAGCAATTATAATGTTTCTCTGTTATAGGACAATTTTCTCTGAACTCGTTTAAAACTAATTTCCAAGAACTATACGCATTTAAAATAAGGGCTTATATAGTTCAACTTAAAATTGAAGTTACAGTAAAATATACACCTAAAAGAACATTTTTTGCCAAAACTAGACTTGCAGTTTTATTCAACTCTTTTATTCATTCAGTCATTCATTTTCTGAACCTCTTAATCCTAATTAGGGTCGCGGGGAGCCTGGCGCCCAACTGTTTTATTTATTTATTTATTTATTTAAACACCAGATCAACACAGTTATAAAACATTCAAGTTGCTTAAGAATCTGGATATTTCTACAAGGTCTTCAGTATTCAGTTAAGTAGAAACTACATAATAGTCATAATGCATAACCACAAATATTTTTGTCCCTGATATATAGAGTCAGCACAAAAAGTCAAGTAGATAAGACCCCCCATGTCAATTTACATCCATCAACTAAAATTACTTAAATTAATTTCCAGTTCCGAGCATGCAGGGTGGCACATTGGTTAGCCTCACAACAAGAATGTTCCGGGTTTGATTCTCAGGCTCGGGCGTTTCTGTGTGGAGTTTGTATGATCCCGCTGTGCTTGCATGGGTTTCCTCTGTGAACTCCGGTTTGGGGAGCTGTTCAGGGTGTGCCCTGCCATTCCCTGCCCAAAGTCAGCTGAGATGGGCGCCAGCCTCCATGCAACCCTAATTAGGATTAAGTGCCTTAAATTAAAATGAATGAATGAATAATTTCCAATACCATAAATTATGACATTAGAAGTAAATGATTTTGTGAATGAAAAGTAAATTAGCTGGGGTTTTTTAGTACAGGGAAACATTAACATTTTTGATAGAGGGTCGCAAAAAAATGTGAGAGATCCTTTTATGGGTATTGATTAGTATACTCGTCAGTTTGTTGCTCATGATCTGCAGTAGTAGAATAGTATAAAAATAATTAACTACTACCATACCCCGCATCTGAGCTGGCTATATGAAGGTCTGCTATCGCTGTGGTGTTAAATAGGGTACAGTTCTCTGTGCTCAGTGGCAGGGGGTGGGTACTATTGACGGAAGCACGGTGGATGAAGGCTCCAACTCCTACCCAGAAGGACAAAGAAATTCCAAGTATCAGACCTCCTATAGCCCCCTGAGAACAGAGCACACAACACAGCATGGTACATTAGCTAGTGCAATTAACCTGTGCCTCTTTAAAACCCCGTGTCAAAATGAAAAATGAGCAAGGAAGAAAAGCTTTGATTAATGTTAGGTCAAACATCATACATTTTCCTTTCCTCTACCTTAAAATCTTTAATAAGTTGGATGTGCTGTGTGTTGGTTTGGGATTTGCACTGACCATAGCGTTTGTAAAAGGGAAGAAAATTCCTAAAGAGAAGAGACCAAGTGTCGGCCCTCCACACATGCCATGAATACTGAGTGCAACCTAGAGTGGGGGAAAGCAGACAGTTTATAAATTAAGGGATTAAATGTACAAGAATCAAACCTGCTTGCTCTTAATCTTTATATGTGTTTTGGATCTGGACTGAATCCTGGTAAGTTTTTAACTACATGCATGTAACCTTGTATTTAAGAGCATGTTCAGTTAGCCAACTTAACATCCAACAATTAGAAAAGAATTTCAAAATGGTACCTTTCATTTGTTGCAGGGGCAGTACCTTAAAGGCTGTACCTTTTATACTTTTAGTGTGTAACTTTTAGCCTATAAAATGTATCATAAAATTAAAACCCAAATTAATTAGGGTCCATTAACAGTCTGCCCTTTAAATAATTTATTGTTGATAATATGTAGATAATATATTCATGTTTCCATGTACATGACAGATACATATAAAAATGTACAGCAGGTATACCACTGAGGATACCATCCCAGTGAAAAGTATTGTATTGATGTAGTCATGTCAAAACACATTTAAAACAATAGGTGTTGAGCCAAAGTGCACAACTGCCATCTCAACAACTGCCAGTTCACTACCTTATGTACAATACTTCCACATTAATATTTTAGATCTACTCTTTCACATGTACATATGTTAAATTAGAAACCTTTCTGTTACTCATTCATCATCACCCATTTGCCGAACTATTTAATTCTACTATTAGGGCCATGGGGAGGCTGAGCCTATCTCAGCCAACACTGGGCGAAGGCAGGGTACATTCTGAACAGCTCACCAAACCATTGCAGGGCAACACACACACACACACACACACACACACACAAAACCATTCACATTCACACTTACAATTTAAAACAGCCAATTGGTCTAATGTGCATGTCTTGGAGTACCCAGAGCAAACCCATGCAAGCATGGGGAGAACATGCAAACTACACACAGAAACGCTCGAGCCTGGGACTCAAACCCAGGACCTTCTTGCTGTGAGGCTAACATGCTACACTGCAGTGACGCCCCTTTCTTTTACTTTTGCAACTTACTTATTACGCTTTTTTTCCTTTTATACTATTTAGTGTAAAACATAGGAAGTACCAACTCATTTTCACTGTAATGCTGTCAACAACAAAGTTTCTTGTGTCTTATGTATTTAAAAAAAATGCTGTACAAAAGGCATAAAATGAAAACAATACAAAATGGTGCAAACACAGATTATTAAAAATCCTATAACTACCACCACTTATGCAATTACACATCTAGAAGGGTGTGGAAAAAAAGAAGTGTTTTAAAAATCTTGATAGAGGGAGAAGACCTGATATGGAGAGAAAGATCAAAGATCAAACAACTGAGGAAGCTCGATCACCTCTAGACTTCAACTTCCCTGCACTTTATATTACTATTGTTTCTGAGTGAACATATCCATCTCAAGTTCTGTCTATAAACACAAACTCAATTTCCCAAAATCCTCTCAAAATTTCTGTAAGATCATGTTATCTATCACATGACTATTATATTGTTCTCAGAGATTCGTTAGAAATACACAGTACACAGTATACGTTATTGTTAATTAGAGCTTCTAATTATTATTCATGGTTCTGAGCTACTTCTTTTTACTAAAGAGTGCACACTTTCGTTTAATGTCACTTAATTTCCTTAAAGTAAAATTTGGCCGTCATGGTGTATGTGTATTATTGCATAATAGGAGAAGTTCCGATTGTTAAACACAGCATGCCAAAGATTGCCTGAAGTAGGTTGTGTGGTCTGAATTAACTTCCTTTTTAATGTGTTCACACCTGCAACTCTATATAAAGAATCCCAGTCTGTAACCCTGATACACAAGATGCATAAATAAAAAAAATTAAATTGGGTTGATAAAAGTAATGCAGGGTTTTTTTTTAATTTTTCAGAATAATAATAATAATAATAATAATAATAATAATAATAATAATAATAATAATAATAATAATAAAGGAATTTTAATAAATAGAAGTAAGGCATAAAATAAAAGGAATTTCCATTGCACCTGCACAACTGTCCCCATGTGTGATGTTGCTACTGCCATGCTGGTACATATTATTCCAAACACCACACCTGTGAGAAACAACACAATCATTGTCAGAGCCTCCTGACCTCTCTGCGGTACAGAACGGAGACATTCAGCTCAATGTAGATTTCACACTCTTTTTATAAACCTGTCTCACATCCTTACAGGTGTAAAGCAGGTAATTCACAGAGCAGAGGAAAACATCAAGGTGCTATACTCCAGATTATTTTATTAACTAGAAAAAGACGAATATGGTAAATATTAATATTTTATAAATATTTCATAAATATTAAAATCAAGGTTATATTTACACAGGGCTTTGCTGGTCCACATAGCCGCTTTGTTGGAAAGGTTTCTGAAACACTGGCTCACAAAGTCCTCATACATCACTGTAGCCAGAGCATTGATACTGGCAGCCACTGTGCTGAAACCAACAAAGAGCATGAATGTATTTCTCGTTTTAGGATTATGAATGCTGTGGAATTTGATTTCTATCTTAAAATGGAAATCAAACATTACATGCTATAGATCATTGTTTAAGTCATAAAGAGCTCAATGTAAGATTCAAGGATTTTAATACGAAAAAGGTTTAGTGCACAGCTTATATACCTTAGGGTGCCACTAAAAGCACAAGCCACATACAGCCCGGGCAGACCTGGAAAGTTGCCCAATACTTCTAGTACAAAGTATGGCATGAGCTGTAAAGATGTAGACAGTTATGATTACAATTGCTATCATCATTCATTCATTTATTTTCTGAACTGCTTAATCCTAATTAGGGTCGCGGGGAGGCTGGCGACCATCTCAGCCAACTCTGGGCAAGGGCAGAGTACACCCTGGACAGCTCGCCAGGCTATGCACCCTACTGCTATCACCAGGCATAATTTTAATACAGCCCATGCATAAATAAGACATAACAGTGTCACCTGATCAGGAGCCATGACAAAGCCAGCTGTCCAGGGGTCACAACGGGAGTCTAATTAGGGTCACAGGGAGGCTGCCGACAATCTCAGCCAACTCTGGGCAAGGGCAGAGTACACCCTGGACAGCTCTCCAGGCCATCGCAGGTCGGAAACATGCTGATGGCTATGCAGCCTACTGCTATCACCAGGCATAATTTTAATACAGCCCATGCATAAACAAGACATAACAGTGTCACCTGATCAGGAGCCGTGACAAAGCCAGCTGTCCAGGGGTCACAACGAGAGTAGAAAGTATACATTATGAGTCCAGACCCCACACCACAGAACAGAATCATCAAGAGCCCCAGTAGATTCAGATACAGAGCCCTGACAAAGGTAAAGAGAGAAAAGGATTAATTTTTATGGGTCAAGATTGGTCTCTGATTGGTCTCCTATGTAATTATTATTTTATTGTTTGTATGTTTGTTGGTGTAAAATTCCCACAATGATCTTCCTAATTTAGTCTTGGCCAATTCCCATCTTTCAGTCAGCTCTATCTTATCATACAACCAAAAGGGGAAAGTGGGGTCATGTGCCTAATAAGTCATGTGAATCCAGGCCATGCATCTTTTTAAAGTGCTGCATCATGGGCCTCTGTATACTTGGAGGAAAGTGCTTTTGCATGCAGCTAACTAAGAGAGAACCTCTATTAGTTAATGTAGATGTAATCATCAAGATTTCTGAAAGGTTTTCTATAATATTTAATATATAATATTTTATATATAATATAATATTATTTTTCAGTAATATTTGTTGTAAAGAATCTACTACAGAGGAACTGACCAGCGAGCATGGGTCTCTGTCTTACAGGAAATACACCTCTGGATGGTGGACTGGTTTACACCATAGATACCCAGCCATGTGAACATGCCCCCAACAGAGACTGTCCAGAATGTGTGACGTCTCAAAGGACTGAGGTCAAAGCTAAAAAAAAAAAAAAAAAAAAAAAGGAAAAAGTGGACACATAGCAGGCTGACAAATTCTTTTACAATAGATTTAAATATATGAATTATTCATTAATTCATTCATCCATTTGCCAAAACACTTAATTCTACTATTGTCATAGGGAGACTAGAGACTATCACACCGACTCTGGGCAAAGATGTGGTACTCCCTGAACAGTTCACCAGTCCATTGCTGGGCCAACACACTCACAGCCATTCACACTTATACCTAGTGGCAATTTGGAAAAACCAATTAGCCTATGGTCTTTCAACAGTGGGAGGAAACTGGAGTACTTGGAGGAAATCATTGCAAGCACGCTACCATGCCACTATGTATTAATTATTCATTCATTTTCTGAACTGTTGAATCATAATTAGGGTCGTGGGGAGGCTGGCGCCCATCTCAGCCAACTCTGGGTGAGGGCAGAGTACATCCCAGCACACCAGGCTATCAAAGCGTGTATTAATTACTCAAATAAATTTAATAGTGTTACAATTTTACTATTTGTGCATTATCAGTGTGACACCTATCTGTGCACTATCTCTCTCTGTAGCTACGCAATATTTTTATTTGGCCAAGGTTATTTTGGGTTGTTTTCCCCCAGTGTGACACCTGGGACTTGCACTCACAGGTATTCACCCTGCCCTGTTCTTTGTTATGTTGTATACTTTAATGAAAGGCTGAAATTTATTGGGTATGAATGGGTGTGTGTAATGTGTGTTTTTAATGTAACTGTCAGAGCAGCCGTAATTTCACTGTATTAACTGTATATAGTGACAACAGACATCTTATCTTATCTGATCTTATCTAAAATATATTCAATTACTTCATATACACTAGATGTAGTACTACACTGCATTTTGTAGCATAAACCACATAAAATGTAAACACAATTACACTCACAGGAAGGTAAGGTTATATGAAGGAGTGCATTATACAATGTGAAGGGGGCATTTCTTCCATCAAGCCATCACAAAGGTAATATTCTATCAAGCATCCACAGATACTTTGACCATCATGTGTCCTATGCCTGTGACTCTGTAAATGATCTTCAATATATACTTGCAGATAAGGTGAGGTTATACCTACTCAAACACATTTAATCTCTGTCCAGCCTGTGCTGTCTCCCAAACTACACTGATTCCTCCACTTTTATGTGTGCCGTGTACGAGTACAACAATAAACCCAGCCACCATCACCACCATCTGGAAGGCATCGGACCAAACTACAGCCTTTAGTCCTCCCTGTATCACACAAAGACAAAATTTTAACATTTATCTTAAAAATTACATAGAGTTTTCCTTTTGAGAAAAAAAAATAATAATAATAGTAATAATTAATAATAATAAATTGCACTCACCAGTGTACAGTAGAAAGTGCAGACGATTCCAGTAGCAAATATGGATCCCCAGATATTAAAACCTGTAACTATTGGAAGTGTTCAGAAATCAAATTAAAAGATGGATTGAGCTAATAACTATCATATTATATCGCAAATTGGAGGTGATTATAAATATTATTTTAATTATTGTACAATTCTATCATTTGTTTTGGCAGCAGCCATAGCCTAATGGTTAGAGAAGTGGCTTTAGGATTGAAAGGTTGCTGGTTCGATTCCCGAACTAGCAGAAAAAATGTGTGGCGGTGGAGGAGTCAGCTGCACCGTCCCTTCCTCTATCTTTATGGCTGAAGTGCCCTTGAGCAAGGCACCTAACCCACAACTGCTCTCTGTGAGCCCCAGTGTTCCTGCTCCGAGTGTGTGCGCTCACTGTTTACGTGTGTGTGCTCACTTTGAATGTGTTAAATGCAGAGGCAATAATTTCCCTTGTGGGATTAATACAGTATAGCAAAATAAAATAAAAAATTCAAATAGCAAAAATAATGCTGTAAGGTCTACATCATATTACCTTGATTAAGAGCTAGAGCTGGAGCATACACCACTACTCCTGTGTACAAAACCTGTAAGGTTTCAAAAACAATGCTTTCAAGGCAGGCCATTAAATAAAATAACTCATTTTTCTTTAGATAATAAAACAGCTTCCTACTCACTGTTTGCACTGTGTAAATGATAGTAGCAGCTAAACGGGCCGTCTTAGAGAAGCGTAGCTCAAGATACTGTGAAAAGTAAAGCACACAAATCATGTGGGTGTCCATCAGTGTCTTATTCTGAGGACTCATGAAAATAATGCTATTTTGCATTCAGAACACACAGTGTATTGTAGCTTGCTGTGTATGGGCTGCCTAGCTGCAGACCATCCAGGTGGTGTTAAAGTTATGCCTGATTGGTGTAGTACCTGGAGGAACGACGAAGCACAGGGAGAACATGCAAAATCCACACAGAAAGGTCCTAGGCTGAGATTTAAACCCAGAATCTTTTTGCTGTGGGGGAACAGTGCTAACCACTGAGCCCCCGTGCCCCTTGTCCTGCTATCTGTTGTAATTATGTTAAACACCAGAGCATGAAGGACTATACTGATGAATACCTGCATAGTACATTAGAGCAATTTTCATAGTTGTACCTCATATGTGCTAGTGATTCCTGACCGGTAGAACACAGGAAGATAGAGCTCAGCTGTGAAAATCACCATCAATGTGTAGGCAATGCCAAATATAATAAATGAAGCCCCAAAGCGGTAAACATCTGAGGGCGTTCCAATGACGGTCACTGCTGACATGAAGCTGGCAGTGAGGGAGAGTGCCACTGGACCACAAGTCAACTGCCGTCCGCCAACCAAGAACTCCTTCGACGACACCTTTTTCCTCTCCTTTATGGCAAAGAAGACTCCAATACCAGAAGATACCAAAAACAGGCAAGCAAACACCACATAGTCCCAGACTTGGAACGTTCCTGCATTGATTGGAGGTCCCATTTAAAGTTAGTGATGATACACACCAATAAATGATGATATTAAAATTAGAAAATGAGGTTGTTTTCAGTATGCCCAGAGGTGAGCTCTGCTTGTGAATGATTTAAAGGATGTTTTTTTATACTGCTGAGAGCAGACATCAAAGTGCTGATGTCATGAAGAAATATATTAAATATTAACTTTTCTTTTTTCTGAGGTCTTAATATTGATATCCTCTCAAGTCAAAATTAATCGGATTTGCAATTAATTAAAACAATGCACATGACTTCATGAATTGTATCGACAACTAGTGTCACTACACAGAACCTACATTGATCCGAGGTCTACATTGATCTATATGTATGGTCAATGGAGTGTATGACTTATTGTTGTAATCATTTTCTATTTAACTGGTAATGTTTCTCAGTGACCTTTTGTAAATGTTTTTACAGAATCCACTTTACTACAGACTGCTGACTGTGGCACTCATGTTAGTTTATACAGTGCACACCAATGTATACAGATTTCACAGAGAAATGACAATAAAATCATACGATCAAGTATTTACAAAGAATTTACTGTCTTAAATAAGCAACTGCATATTATTTCACTTTCCTTTTACAATAAAGGTCAAGAATGAAAGCTTTTCCTTGTTGAATATGTATTTTATTTTTCTAAATGCCTCAGTACAACTACATGAATAGAGTGACAAAACAATGTGGTGCATGGTTGGTGCAAGCATTAGCTGAGATACATGCTAAACAATATCTACATTAGAGTGATCAAATCCCCCACACCACCCCACCCCCACACACACACACACACACACACACACACACACACAGTCTCGTTTCCATAACTTGTGGGGACAATACATAGACTTGC
>JAQMYF010000007.1:14926598-14939138 GCA_030014195.1 Neosilurus mollespiculum
TGTGTGTGTGTGTGTGTGTGTGTGTGTGTGAGAGAGAGAGAGACAGAGAGAGAGAGAGAGAGAGAGAGAGAGAGAGATTGTTTTAGAAATCTACACCCAGTAATCAGGTGCATTTATTTGTTTCATCTAATGCTGATAAAATACTTCTACAACTGTTACCATTCCATATTATTTGCTTTAAATAGAATTTGTGTGAGTGTGTGTGTGTGTGTGTGTGTGTGTGTGTGTGTGTGTGTGTGTGTGTGTGTTGTTGTTGTTAATTGGTTCAGAAGGGGATTTGATTTGATATCTATTTGAGCAACATACTATTTTAATTATTTCAGGGTATTCTTTCCATATTTAAAGAGGACCTTTGATGAGAATAAACTGTCTCTAAACAATAATAGAACCACTAAACAGACCTAAACAGGGGTCGATGAAATCCCCATTACGGAATGGTTTTGTGTGCTGCAACAGGAGCTACTTCCTCAAACCTATTGACAACATTGGGTCGCTTTGATTAAAAAAAGGAACAAGAATCTTTTGGAACTTCACTTTGGTTAACCCTAATGTTTGTGACACTCTTATGCTCAGACAATGTATTAACTTGAACAGAAAATTTCCCTTGTATTGCTTGAGTTAGTACTTTTTAATCAAAAGATCTCAAAAGGCCTGTAGACTGTAGGAAAAAAATATATTCCCCATTTCCCAAGAACCATTACCTGTAAAAGTGTATTTTACATGTATAAAAGATGACTTAAATTACATGTGAATGCAGTCTTTATTCACTTCTTTATTTGTATGGTTGTTCACACTTTGTTTCATGGTTATGGGAAAACAAATAGCCACAGTGATTATCTCTTTATGATTCTAACCTTAATGACACTCAGATTAAAACTTTTTTGTAGGTGCTTGAAGTGCATATTATAATCTAGGCAAACTCTAAAACATTACATTTTTTAACATTTTACACTTAAAACAATAAAACATTACATTTAAACATTAAAAGTATGTAAATTGTAAAATAAATGTAAAAAATGGTTTCAAATGTTTTCTACATCCAAAAATTAAAACAAAATCAAACCAAAAGCAAATCTTTGAAATAGGATTGGCTGCTGTGAAGTGACAGAGCTACAAAGTGAACTCCAATTATTCATAGGCTCCGTCCTTCTGACCTGATCAAAAATCAGGAACTGTCAGTGCAGAGAACTGTCACTAAGGGGTAATAAAGTATAGACCTCTAGAGGCATTTCTCCTCATTTCACTTTCCTTTCTCTATTTGTAGTGTAACAAAAGAAACAAATAACAAAGGATAAGTTTATTTTCCCAACTTTTCTTCCTTATGTAACAGAGAGAAGTAAAGTTAGAGCTGTATGCCTGGGAAGATTTCAGATCACAGAATGGAGGGTTGTGTCATTTCATCAGTAAGTATAAGTCTTTTTACTCTCATGAGTGTTCAATAATTATACTGGGACCTGTACTCGTTTACAGTGCAAAGAAAATGTGTGTGTAAAGTGTGTTTACTATATGAGCCTCATTCTAATATCTTATGATGATGATGATGATGATGATGAATATTATTATTATTATTATTATTATTATTATTATTATTATTAATTAGTTGATATGTGTTTTTGTTGTTTCTTCATTTTCTCAACTCTTCAGCCATCAGAGGAAATTGCTGCATATGATCAAGTTTTCCGACCACAGTATGATTTTTACCCATACATAACCAGTGATGTAGATGGTCATATGGGTAATTATTTAAAAAATATATATCTACATTTTTCAACTTTGTGTTCTGTATGTGGTGTTTATTCTCAGTTGTTTTGAGCAGTTAAACCATCCAAAATGCTTTTTAAAGTGCTGCTGAATTGGATTCTGATGAAAAGTAACAGAAAAACATCTAAGAGCTGTTTGAATGATTGCTAAAAATTAAAGGTATAAATAATTATGTATTAAAGATAAGAATAATAATGTCATTTTAAAAAGTAAATCATTAGAGCAGAAGATGAGCTGATTCTAATCTAAAATTGTTCAGAAAACCAGCAGTTGTTGCTTAAATTTTTTCTTAACATCTTATCTATCTTAAGATAGATAGATAGATAGATAGATAGATAGATAGATAGATAGATAGATAGATAGATAGATAGATAGATAGATAGATATACAAAAGAATATATAAATGATTATTATCATTATTATCAATTAAATTATGCTTGGGGAAATATTCCATGGCTTTGCACCTGTGCTGATTTTGTGAGCTACTTCTCCACTACTGCCGCACTCTGATACAAGGATGACCTGTAGGTAGCAAGCCAATTGGATTGATTTTAGCCCATGCTGTAAATCTATGCTGAGGAAATAAAAAAAAATCTTCCTTGCAGTTGTTTTTAAAGGATGTACTAACAATTTGACAAAGAGTTATACACGGAATATTTGGGTGTTGGTCGTACTTTCAGCTACCATTTTTCTTACTAAATTTTTTTTTTTAACCAATCCAATATGTTAACATCCTGCATTGTGAATGAATTTTGCTTACTGCCTCAGTACCTGTTAATGCTATCTTTGGCAGCTTATGCAATTTCATCTGCATCTAGATATTAGATTTCTTAATGGCAGAGATGGCAACTATCTCCTCTCCATCTAAAAGCCTTAGTTGCTGTATCAATCTTAGATCACACTTCTCTTTTTCTCTTTACAAGTAGAGAGCCATTTACAGCAAGTAACCATTACATGACATAGTATTTGTGCCATGGATAATATGAGCATAGAGGTTATGATCTTTATTTATTGATGAGCTTTATTTGATGCCTGCCTCAGAGTACTCTTGGCTCTACACACCTAGAAAGTGATACGTAAGGCAGGACCACCAGAACCATACAATTATTTAGGATGCAGTACAAATTCTAAACCTCTAGCTCTAGTATACATCCCTATTTGTATCCTTCTAGGCACAATAAAACACAGCCACTGGGATTTAATCTTAAAGACAGAAATGTTGAAGTCCTTTGAAAAGGTGTTCAGGTTTATAACCCAAGTCCCTTTACTTTGACTTAAATATCTATAGCTTATTGACATGGCTTTTGTACTGTTTAATACGTAAGAAGCCAGTGCTAATAAAAACATCCACTGTCTTTACTAAAAATAATGTTAAAATATTAACAATTTTAAAAATGTTTTAATTCCTTCTTCCAGAGAGTGTATGGGAGTACCATCAGGATCACACTCACCAGAGTGAGCTGGAGGTCCCTTCAAGCAGTCATTTTACTGAACTACACCCTGCCACCTACTACTACAGTGATGTGGAGTCTTACCACGCATCTCCAGATTCAGGCCTGGGACCTTTTGTGCCTATGGTCACACCTCAGGTTAGTCCTCCAACAGTAAATAATGAAATAGTGGTTCCTTATACAGGACAGGTCAGATTAACTGTCTAAAAATTCCCAGTCAGTGTTCAACAGTCTGGTTATTTTCTTGCTCAAAAACTGGTGACTTAACTAATCAGTAACTTAGACTATTGAGCTCTATGACTCTTAATAACTTTATGACTCCTAATAAATTTTATATATTTAGATTAATATACACTTCTCAAAACAAACAAACAAAAATAAAGGGACACAAATATTTTGTTGAATCACCTTTAGCCTTGGTTACAGCCGATAATCATCATAGCATGCTTGCTTCTATTGGTCAGGTCGAGGCTTAGCTCCATTATGTGGTAATAAAATTAAAACAGCCAATGATCTGAATGCACTCAGTGAGCAGGTTATCCCATCAATAGGGTTTTTCTTCCATGATGTCACAGATATAAAATCAGGGGTCAGATGAGAAAGAGTGGTTCAGGAAGCATAAAGAATAATTTTCGCACATGAACTGGAAACAGAGTACTAAATTTTACCCTATTGAAAGCCTTTGCGATGTGCTGGAGAAGACTTTATGGAGTGGTTCAATTTTCCCATCATCAATTCAAGGTGTTGATTAGTGCTATGATGTTGCTTAAGTTTGTCCAAACAATGCTATGGTGATATGCATATATTTATGTATGTATGTATGAATAACTTAAGATGCTAACACCTTTAAATCCTTTTTTCTGCACTTCTATGCTCATGTTCACTAAATACACTTTAATTCCAAAAAAATTTTATTAATCACTGAATGACATGTGTTATTTTTCCAAAATGTAACTTTTAAACTCATTCTGAGCTCTTTTTAAACAAGTATTTGTGCCATGGATAATATGAGCATAGAGGTTATGATCTTTATTTATTGATGAACTTTTAAACTCATTCTGAGCTCTTTTTAAACAAAAGTTGCCAGGTGGACTTCTGAAGTCCTTATATATTGTTTGGATTGTTAGCAAATATGTTTTCCACAAATCTTTTACTTATTTTCATGCTTTGGCTGTTTTGAAAGAATGAAAAAAAAAAGACTTAAGGTGAGAATTGTCTTGTTTAAACTTGGATGCAAATTTACTGCCATATGCCTGGTGTTTAGTGCATGTGCATAAATCTATTTTTTTCTTTTTGCAAGTTCTAATGTTAGGTAGAAAGAAGATCAAATTGTACACAATGAGATGGACACTGATCATTAGATATCAGAGTTAATCTAAAGTTTATTTATGAGTCTCTTAGAGGTGGATAAACAAACATAATGGGGCTTAAAGAGATGAGCACGAGGCAGGATGTTATAGAGACCATCTGCACTGAGAACCACTGAAACACTGTAGTCACAGACTGATTGCTCAACAGTGTCTTTTCCTGATACAGGACTGTCGCCACTGGTATCATTCAGTCAGGGACATGCTACACATACAGAAACACACACACATAACATTTTCTTAACAGAGCTCCTATTAGGAGTAGAGTAATTATGTGAAAGAAAAAAACAATACAGTAAAGCAGGGGTGCCCAATCCTGTTCCTGATGATCTACCTTCCCGAAGAAGTTCACTCCAACCCCGATTATGCCCACCTGACCCTCCGATTATCGGATCCGAAGACTTAAGACTTGGAAATGAAGACTTAACGCGATGATTGGATTGGTCAGATGGGCCCCATTAGGGTTGGAGTTTTTTAGTGTCCTTTTTAGGAAGGTAAATCACCAGGAACAGGATTGGGCATCCCTGCAGTAAAGTATAATTCTACACAAACACACTTGAATTAAAAGACAAATCATTAAACAGACATTATACATAAAACATATGACCAACACTGATAACTCAGTTGTTTTTGAATATACTTCTTTGCAAATACTTACTATAAAAGGAGCAAAAAAAATAAATTATTCAGAAAAATGAAAATGATATTAAAATGAATGTTACATGTCTCATGCCTTTTTTCTGACACAATAGCTTTAGCAGTTCCTCTTTCATTATAAGGTAATTCTGTGGTTTCCGAGTAGGGGACTGCTGTTTTGAGATTGTGTCAACTTAGCATGTTTCTTGTCCATAGCACAAACCAAGACACTGAAGTTTGCCAAATAAAATTGTATGAATTGATCCAATTAATCTATTTTATTTTACCTGAGCCGGCATATGTGAGATTAGTGGTTACCAAAGATATGCTATAATAAAAATAAGATTTTTACAACTCTGTTGTTAAGTTTGTTAATGTTTAGAATGTTTGGTCAGGTGGTTGGGCCAAAGTAGACCAAACTGGGTTGATAAAGGGCAGTGTGGATCTGAAAGGCAATGCATGTATTAAGAATTTATTTTCTGGAATTTTCCACTGGGCGTATGTAGAGGCAGAATGGCAGCCAGAAAAATTCTTAGGTAAAATAAATCAGCTGTTTTCAAGTTTTCATTGACAATAAAATAATTTTAGAGTTTAGTTAAATTTTCACATCTATAATTTTGTAGTCATTTTACTATGGGCAATAAATTCTAACATGTAGTTTTCTGTAATATCCAAAGATATCACTTATTCTCATCACTCACTTGCTACTGGGGTCGCGAGGAGGCTGGCGCCTATCACAACCGACTCTGGGCGAAGGCAGGGTACACCGTGAACAACTCGCCAGATCATTGCAGGATCAACACAAACACAAGAAGTCACACTCACACTAGAGTCAGTTTGGAACAACCAATTAGCCTAATATGCCTGGACTGTGGAAGGAAATCGGAGTACCTGGAGAAAACCCACACATGCACAGGGAGAACATGCAAACTCCAAACAGAAACACCCAAGCCCAGGTCTCAAACCAAGAATCTTCTTGCAGGCGTGCTAACTACTACGCCACGGTGCCACCTTCAAAGCTATTATTTGAAGGAAAATATAGTTTAAGTTGGCTGCCGGTAATAAATAAGACAAACAGCTTTTGTCAGAAAACAGATTTTATTACATTCAGTTAACATAAGCTGACCTTTTGGGTAATTTTCCTAATTATCTAGTAACATGACTTCTAGCTAGTTATAAATTACCTCATATGTTCTCTGTCACAGGTTATAGCACCAGAGACAAGTTTATTCTTATTAAAAATAACAAGTAAGTCTGCATTTAATATGTGCCAGTCATATTTCATATTGGTGGGGGGTGTAGTGGTTATGGTGCTGTGCTCATGATCAAGGAGTCATGGGTTTGAATCCCTGTTAGACCCCCACCGTGCTAAGAACCCTGGGCAAGGTCCTAACCACACCAGTGCCCCTGTCCACCCTGTAGTATAAATGGGTACCAGTAAAAAAATACTGGGAATGTAACCTCCGATGGACTAGCATCCCAACCAACTCCTAGATGCTTCATGCTACGGAAACCTGGGATAAGCTCTGGCCTGATGAGTCAGTAGGCTTGGTTATAAAAGCTCAACAGACTTTACCTTACCTCTACTCACATTTCAAATGTACATGGATATGATATTAGAATGTTTTAGCTGAGTATGGCTGCTTTTACACTAGGATTTTTTTTTTCTTTTAGAGAAAAGAGTTGTCTGAGGGTTTTTTGCTGATCGGGCAAAAAATTATGCACTCTGTTCAATGCACACACAGTGACCATAACAGTTGTGTGTGGAGGTAAATCAAGCCATGTCTATATTTGACACAAAATTGGGATATTTTTAACCCAGCAGTTTTTAGATTGTAGATATTTTATTCCAAGAGTAAAGAGATGCCCAGTCTAAACATGGTTTGTACACTGATTGGTATTCTATGCTAAAAATATTTTAGGTTCATGTTTTATTTGATTTCTGTGTTGTTTCAACAACAACAACAACAACAACAAAAAAAGGATTATTGATTAACAAAAGGTAATCAGTGAATATTGTTCTGGTCCACAGTTTGCGTATGTCTCTCACCCACTGTACCAGCGCTCACCTGCTGCCCACTGCAGTACTGACGATGAGGACACAGGAGCACGCAGCCCACCTTTTGAGGTGTCTGACGGAGAAGAAGACCATGAGAAACTACTTGCTAACACATCCACTAGCATAACAGGTGAGGGAGATATGGTAGGCTTAAAAGCCCATCATTCACATCATTCTCATTTCATAACTTTTAATGGTAAACATGGTAAAACTGTAACACACAAGGCTCTGTTTCTCCAAATCCTTGTGACTGTACTGCTGTACTGCAATGACTGGAGCAGCTGGGGTTCAATGTTTAAGCCTATTGACTGTTAATAAGAAGGTTATTGAATGAATGAACTTCAATCCATATGGAATGGTTTAGCGCGTGAATAAATAAAAAGAATATGTGAACGCTATGCCTGAAAGGTTAAATGCTGTAATCAAAGTAAATGGTGGCCACACTAAATATTGACTTTTTTTCTCTCAAAAAAGACTGTTATTTTTGTTATTACTATATATTGTTTGTTTACTTATTGATGAGAATAAGTAACTGCACACTACTGTATGTTTTAATGTTTCATCACTGCACACTATTGTAGTTTTTTAATTTCGTCACTCGCTAAACCATTCCTTATCGTTTGAAGTTCATTCATGCTATGCAAAAAGTTTTAAAGATAATTTTTTTTTTTTTCAGAAAAAGTGGTATTTTCAGTGTTTTTGTATATTAGCCATACTTTTACCTCAATATACTTGTCGGAATTATTTTTGTTTTTAGTTCTCATTGCCTACAGTTGCATTGTTTAATACATTTTCACCAAAAATTATAGAGATTATTATTATACTTCTTTTTATTAGGAGCCCTTTTGTGCCCAGTCATTTTGTCCTTTACAGCAATTCTGGCAATAATAATGTATGACACCTGGCAGTTTTGCACAGAATGATCTGACCCCTCTTTCAAAAGCAGAAACCAGGAGAGCAAAGTGTTCTCTCATACTGTTCCCTGGTCCTTGCATAACTCCTTTTAATCACATAACTGGCAGCCTAGAGGAACCTGACTCACACATAGCAGTAGCAATTAATGGCAGGGAGAAAACAGTGTAGGTGTTTCATACAGTTTTTTCAACAAGCCATAAAACATCATAGGAGATTAATAGGAGAACATAGAAAGGTCACATTGGCAGAATTTCCCAACAAACAACAAATGATGAAATTCCTCAGAGAAATTTTAAAAGTGACTAAAACTTATTAGTGCGTTGGTGTTATCACTCTTTCCAAAAGACACGCGCTTCCCCTGATCACATGATATTATAATGAATCTTTGCTATTGTCTTTAGTTAGGTTTTGGTGTTTAAATGGAATTTACACCTTTTGGTCATAGCAGTTTATATAATATTCCTATATACACTAGTATATAGTATTATATATGATCACACTTTATTATATATTATTAAAAGGGAGAATTTAACACTTTGTATAAAATTATACTTTAACAACCAATTAGCAATTTGTTACTGGAAATATAAATGAAGTTGGATTATGAAGGCAGTGTCACTGATGATTGTAGTATATAGGAAACATCAGCATTACATTGACATAGCACCATCACTAAAGCAGCAATAAATAAATATAAAACTCTGGTGACAAGTTTGAACCATGCCATGACTTCTACACACCGATGTTTTTTTTTGTTTGTTTGTTTTTTTTTTCTTTTATTCTGGTCCCCCAGGCAGCAAAAGAAAAATGCGTCTCTATCAGTTCCTTCTGGAGCTGCTCAGAGACGGGGATATGAAAGACTGCATTTGGTGGGTTGACAGAGAGAGAGGCACCTTTCAGTTCTCTTCCAAACACAAGGAGATGCTGGCCAGCCGCTGGGGCCTACAGAAGGGCAACCGCAAGAGAATGACCTATCAGAAGATGGCTAGGGCCCTGCGTAACTACGGCAAGACAGGGGAGGTCAAAAAAATCAAGAAGAAACTCACTTACCAGTTCAGCAGTGAGGTGCTGAGGAGGATGTCAGCAGAGAAAAAATATCACTGAGAGGATTCCTACTGATCTTAGCTGCATGATGACCACGGAGGCAGCGCTTTTTACATTCTTTTATTCCACAACTTATTCTCAGGGACTCCATGTACACTAAATCTAGGACATTTTTTGGGGTATATCCTTCCTTCAGCCCTCAAACATGGGAACCAAAAAATATCTTGAAAATTAAAGATAGCATGACAAGTCCCAGATTTCTGAGAGGCCTAAAAACAGGTTTCTATGTGGATTGTTGGTGAAAAGAGGGAAACTACTCGTAATAACATCTGAATGTATCTCCATGGATTAGGGAACGTAATTTGTACTGTCCCTTACAGGATTAATACGTGCAACACACAAAGAAAATCTAGAACAATTTTTTATAAACAATCATTTTTCCCTCTTTGATCATACTGCATAAACAGTAATAACACAATTAAATTTATACATTTTATTTATATTTTTAAATAATGTATACATTTCAAATTGAATGGCCTTTGTGGTGGTTTGCTGACATTTGAAATGGAAGAAGGAATCCAGTGCCAATAAAAGCATATAGTTGAAAAAAAGTAACTGTTATATGTACAAATGTTTTATTGTTGCTGTGAATGCATTAAACACACAACACGGTATACACATTGCATTTCTAAACCATAAGTTGAACTGAGATTTGACACATTGTCAAAATGTGTTTCAAATGTTAGACAAATCAATAACATGGTACATCTGCTAAGAAGAGAGGGCAAATAAGAGGGCATTTAAAACATGGAAAAAGGTCACTTGTGTTGTTCTTGCACTGGCTTGTACATGGTTTTTAAACTTACAGTCATATCAAGCAGTTTGTTTCATTAAATTATTGGTAGTCTGAAACAGATTGAGCTCCAAGCAGAGAGAAGCATCAGTGTTTACTGTTTAAAAAAAAAAAAAAAAAAAAAAAAAAAAAAGAGGTAGAGAAACCAACACTGCCGTTATGCAAAACTGAAATTCTCATACTAAACAAAGGACAAGTTGGTTTGGTGTGTGCACCAAAAATACTAAAATTAAACATACCTAGCTTTACAGCTGAAACAGCATTCTATGATCCTAGATAAGAAAATCTTTCTACATTCACCAAAAAAAATAAAAAATACTTAAGAAAATAGAAATGTTTTTAACATAGTGAAAATAGTTATCAAATTGCTAGCTGTCCACAAGACTGTCTAGTCTTGTGTACTCACTTCCTGTCCATTCCTACAGGGAATGTGGGACAAGATGCTGATTCTGAGGTCTATCCAATTATTTCTTGTTCAGATATATATATTTTTAAATGGTCAAGTGTCTCTGCTTTGTGTTTAAGCAAAGGTCCTGTTAAGCCCAGAGCAGAAGAATGTTGCTCCTGGTTTTCAGACCTTCACTGATACAGAGTCTAATTAGTTGTTGGCTACATCTGCCTGCGTCAGCCACTTCTCTTCTTCGGTGACAAGGTCATACTCCTCCTCGGTGTTCAGTTTAGCTAAAGCTCTATACACACACACACACACACACACACACACACACACAGTAAAACATTTCTAGAAACATTCGCTACTAACAGCCTTTTTAACTGTAATAACCGTAATACCCCCAAACAACATTTATGCAACAAATGCTACTTGCTAAATGCTACACTGTCTCGAATGCCATTTTAGATCTAGTATATACATGATAAAAAAAAAATAACCATGCCTACCATATTAATGCACCTTCTACTGCAAAGTCTTTCCCCTCCAAGTGCATAGTATGTCCTGAAATCTGACTTAATATCAGGAAAATTTAAATAAGTGAAGCATGGCTAAATCAGGTTTACCTGGTATAAAGTGGTTCAGCTTTGCCCAAAACCACATCCTTATTCAGCTCCACAGCTACAATGTCTGATTGTGGCACCTCAAACATGGGCTCCAGCAGCAGCATCTCCTAAAAGAAAAACATAGAAAGGGACAATCATGGCACTCTGACTGAAGCCAGCTGGAAGGGAAGTGGAAACAGAGAGTGTGTGTCAGTGTGTGTGTGTGTGTGTGTGTGTGTGTGTGTGTGTGTGTGTGTGTACCATGATGGTTCGGAGGCCTCTGGCTCCAGTCTTACTCTCAAGAGCCAGTCTGGCAATGGCCTTGAGTGCATCTAGAGTCAAATTCAACTCACACTGAAACACAGGGTATCAGACATCACAGCTTACATAACAGACCACAGAAACAGCAGAGACTTTTGGTTGATGGTTAAATATAGATTTAGTTTGATCTCCTTCTGTCTCAATATATTCTAAATTTAGAGAGAAGTGCACCTACTCTGTTTAAAACACGTTGCATACATATAAGCTCACCATCCAGTTTTGCACACCTGTTCAGTGATACAGATATTTAGGAAGCCAATCATGCAGCAGGATCACAAAGAATTCAGTAAAATCACATCAGACGGACATCAAAATGAAGAAACATGTGATCTCACTGACCTTGACAATGGCATGGTGGTTAGTGCAAAATGAGCTGGTGTTAGAATTTCTGAAACTGATTTGGAAATCTTATGGCATTTTTCACATGCAAATTTATCAAGAATGGTGTAAAAAACTAAAAACATCCAGTAAATGTCAATTCTTGTTTATGAATGGCAGAAAGTCTACTTTAACATAATCCGTGGTGACCATAAACGCACTGAAGTTCGAAGCGAAGTTTGAAGTCTTAAGATCTAAGAATTTGAATCTGAGCATTATTCTTTTCTGTGTTGAAAAATGGCACAGGAAAGTGGCCCATGAAACCATTTACCTTGGACTAGTTCCAGTAGAAAAGTGTGTGTGTGTGTGTGTGTGTGTGTGTGTTTGCACGCTCGCTCACAGCAAGATGTTCCTTGCTTTCGATTCCTGGGCAAGGCCGTTTCTGTGTGGAGTTTGCATGTTCTCCACATGCTCGCGTGGATTTCCTCAAGTTTCTCTGGTTTCCTCCCACAGTCCAAAGACATACACATTAGGCTAATTGTCTGTTCAAAATTGCCCACAAGTGTGAGTTTGACTGATTATGTGTGTGTTGGCCCTGCAATGGTCTGGTCAACTGCTTAGGGTGTTCTCCACCTTCACCCACTGTCAGCTGAGATAGGCACCATCCTCCCTAGTAGGATTAAGCGGTTCAGCAAATGAGTGAGTGGGTGTGGGTGTGAAAGGGATATGCTGGAACTCCTTTTGAAATACAGTTGTGTTCAAAATTATTCAACCCCCAATGCTGTAAAGGGCTTTAGGGACTATAGTGTACATTTGGAATTT
>JAQMYF010000007.1:14955025-14965553 GCA_030014195.1 Neosilurus mollespiculum
GCTGAGATGGGTGCCAGCCTCCCCGCGACCCTAATTAGGATTAAGCAGTTCAGAAAATGAATGAATGAATGAATGAACTTGGCAAACCCTATTTGTTTACTTTTATTCCTCTCCTTTTTTGCTTTTTGCACACAAAGGCTCACGTGTAGTAATGAGAAACACTGCACCTGCACAAATGAATGCGCATGAACTTGCCACACCTCTACACGTGACCACTCTCTAACTAGCCCATCCTATGAACCATGCTTTCTTTGAACTGACCAATCCTGTGTTGCCTTAACCCAATGACTGTCTATGTAAATAATTCCTAAAAATCGTGGCAAAGAAAGTGCTAAACAGTACACTTGAGTGTTGTCTCTGTGTTTCCTTCCCAGCCTTGATTAGATAAAGCACCCTCTAAACAGGGGAGGGGAGTCTAAAACTGAGTGCATGGGAGAGGTCTTTGTCTGCACTGCAGTGGAGTCTTTTTTCTTAATATCCACTCCCTCATGCACTGACTCACTCATTTGCCAAACCACTTAATCCTACAACTAGAATCACATGGAGGCTTTTGCCTATCTCAGCCGACACTGGGCAAAGGTGGAGTACACACTGAACAGCTTGCCAAACCATCGCAGGGAAAAACACACACACACACAACCATTCACACTCATTCCTGGGGCAATTTGGAACAGACAAACCGAAAAAGGAGTACATGGAGGAAACCCATGCCAGCACAGGAAGAACATACAAACTCCACACAGAACCGCACGATTCTGGGACTTGAACCCAGGACCTTCTTGATGTGAGGTTGATGTGCTTACCACTACATCACCGTGCCGCCCTCTTAATATTCAGTGTACACAAAATCAAAAACTTTTATTTCCTGCAATTGTGGAAGCTGTATGCATACTAACTGATGAAATGTGGATCTGGTGTCTATGGTCTTGGAGATGTCATAGTCCACAGTGAGAGAGAGCACTCTGGTACCACAGCCAGCCCACAGAGTGGTACGGTCCTGATAGTGGCCTGATGGAGCCAGACACATCAGGGGTGTGTTCACATTCCCAACTTGCACAAGCTTAACTGGAGCACCATCAGCACACTGGGGCCAGTAAGATAGAAATGTTAAATTAAAATGAAAAAAAAAAAAAGAAACAGCTGAAACTATCAAAGAAATGAGAGAAAGTGAGCTTTTTTTTAAATTATTATTAAATACAGAATACCTTTATAACCGAATCTTCATAAATGATAAGCATTCCATCTGCTGTACCCACCAATAGGTAGCTCTTTAAACAGCTGAAAAGAAACACACAACATATAAAAATATTATAGCACCTGACATAAGAATTTTGTCTTGTCCCAACCCTAGATGTAATCTTGTACCTGCGTTGAGAGGGTGTGTGAAAGAACAGTGAGGTCACAGCATCGTTTGCACTCTGTAAACAGTGTAAAACTGTAAGGTGCCCTGTGTCCATAACCACCAGTGAGCCTCTCAGAGTTCCTGCCACTAACCAGTCATGGACCTCTCCGGGCACTCTCACAGTCACCAGGCAGAGGACGGGGCTTTGGTCAATCTCCTGACAGATAAATACACATAAAAATATTATTAAATAATATCAGTTTCCTCACCAAAATGCTGATATAGACAACGGGAAATATGGCTAGCCTTAGTATTTATCTGACATGCTGAATAAACTGTAAAATAATAGACTATTAAAGAGGTGCTAAGCAGAATAATAACCAGAGTTTAACTATATTCGGGATTTTCATTACCTTCGTGGAGCGTTTCTCTGTCTCGACATCTACACATGTGACAAAGCCAAGCTTCCGGCTTGTACTTCCACCTCCAATCCACACTTGAGCCCCAGCACTGCCTTTCATACTTCCACCCAAACCTCCACTTGAACCAGAGACAGTGAAACACTCGCAGGACAGCACAGGAACAGTCAGCTCACTAATCAGACACAGCATCTTACCTGAGTTCAGGCAGTCAAACACCTACAGCAGGACAAAGGCAGACAAGCAGAAGTAATATACACACTCAGAAACCATCAGAATCTTCGGAGTAATGTATCATTCTCAGTGGGTTACCTGTGCAGATGTGGGTCTGCTCTCTGGGTTCTCTCTCAAACACTCCTTCATTAGTTTCTGAAACCCTGGCCAGGGTGAATATCTGTAGTGTTTCACGGGGTCTAAAAGAACAGTAACAAAAACGATGATACTGATGTTCAGAAAGGATGCCAAAAATCAAAAGTAAATTTCCCACTTTGTATATAAAAGTTCTTGAAATTAGAAAAAATAACCCAGGTATGATTTAATCATATCTATATTCTGACATTACCTGGTAGCTTTCCCTGCACAGCTATTTCATCAAACTCGCTGGGGAATTTAAGACCATCTGATATTCTCTCTCCACAGGTCAAAAGATCATACAGCAGCAGACCAAATGAATAAATATCCGCCTGAACGTTATAGATCACGTTACCACGAGCAACCTCAGGTGCTCTGAACCCTGCAAGGAACCACACAGTAAACAATTGAGTAATATACATAAATTTAGGCAGAGTCCTCCCACGTGAGATTTTTGTGGACTATGTTTCTCATATACTTTATAATTAACCCTGGGTTTACACTGGGGTGTGACGTCTGCAATCACTGCAATTGTAGGATCGAATCGTGATGTTCTTGAGGGAACCTGGTGGATTCATGATGATCGTGGCAAATTTTGCAGCGATTATAACAATGTATTACGATTTGACGCCACTCGTTATAAAACTTGGAAATTGCCGTAGAGTGCAATAGAGCTTAACAAACCTTCGTAGGGGATCTTGATGAACATGGAAACACAATTCTTTCAAGTTTCATCTCTTGGATGCACTCTGCCTCCTTTTTATACCCCAATCGTGCTCCAAGCATGCTCATAATTCGTGGAGTTTGACGCTTTTATGAATTTCGGAGGTTGCGGATATCATGCCCCAGTGTAAACCCAGGAATATCAATTACTCTGTTGATGATTTCAACATTATAGTTATGTTCTCTTAAAAAATCTGTAGAAGCATTTTCAAAAATACTCTAAAAAGAATTTTAAGTTGTTTTAGTAAAAAAAAAATTTTTAAATAACCTGAAATTAAATTTTTTTTAAAAAACAAAAACTGTCTTCATATACACTCCATGTCTGGTTCCTGTCAAAGAGCGAACAGTTAATCAGCATCACGTTGCATAACAGACAATCAGTATTGCAATGTTGTTCATGTAACGGCACGGCGGTGTAGTGGACTGCCTCACAAAAAGAAGGCCTCGGTTCGGTTCCAGAGCTCGGGCGTTTCTGTGTGGAATTTGCATGTTCTTCCTGTGCTTGCATGGGTTTCCTCCAGGTACTCTGGTTTCCTCCCACAATTAAAAAAAAACATGCACAGTAGGCTGATTGGCTCTTCCAAATCGCCCCTAGATGTGTGTGTGAATGTTTGTGTGAGTATTGGCCCTGTGATGGCCTGGCGGGTTGGCCAGGGTGCACCCTGCCTTCGTCCAGAGTCGACTGAGATGGTACCTGGAGTGCCTTCAGAGCTCTTGACTCCCATACTGCAGCAGTACTGAGCGATGCCATAGTCAGTGAGTTTAGCTATCATCTCTGAGTCAGTCTTAAGATTGAACAGCAGCACATTGTGAGGTTTCAAGTCCCGGTAGATTATCATTGATGAGTGCAAATATCTGGATCAGAAACAGAGAAATGCTCAACACGGTATCCCAGTTAAATGTAATAGTGATCAGATAAATTGACAGCAGTAATGGCTGCACCGTTTCCTGTAGACATGTTATTATGTGCTGTAAGCCTACCTGAGACCATCAGCCACCTGTAATGCAATCCTGTGTTGCAGTTTGCGATTGAGGCTACCATTTTCATGCGCAAACAGTGAGTCGAGGGAACCACATGGAGCCAGTTCCATCACCAGCACATAGGGGGAGGTTCCTGCAGCTAGTAGTTCAACCACACTGGGGTGGTGCAGTCTACCTAATACAGTCAACTCCTGCAAAATCAGCACATATAAATATCAGAATAGTATTATAGAAAATTTCCCTGCTCCACCAATATACACACACCCTTGAGGGAAATGCCACTTTGAGAACCAGGGATCCAAATGATGACTCTCATACCAATCATTTCTTAGAGTAATGAAAAATAAACTAGAACCTTAGTTTATGTTTTAGAATATGTAGAGGAGGGCTGCACGGTGGTGTAGTGGTTAGCACATCCGCCTTACAGCAAGAAGGTCTTGGGTTCGAGTACCAGGCTCCCGGGCATTTCTGTGTGGAGTTTGCATGTTCTCCCCATGCTTTCCTCCAGGTACACCGGCTTCCACCCACAATCCAAAAACATGCACATCAGGCTAATTGGCTGTTCTAAGGTGTAAGTGTGAGTGTGAACAACAATTGTGTGTGTGTTGCCCTGGGATGGTCTGGCGAGCTTTTCTGGATGTGCCTTCACCCAGTGTTGGCTGAGATAGCCTCCAGCCTCCCCGCAATCCTAGTAGGATTGAGTAGTTTGGCAAATGAGTGAGTGAGTAAATATGGAATGGATAAAGAGGGAGATTCAGCTATGTAGGAAGTGCTACAGATGAGGCCAATAATTAAAAATGTTAATGGAAATTATACCTGTCTTATTAATCTATGGACATAGAGCTCAGATGCATGTTTGTTGAAAATCTTCACAGCAACATCTTCATTTTTGTATAATGCCCTATACACTGAGCCAAAGCCTCCATTTCCTGCAGTCAAAACAGCAGAGCAATAAAGTGAACAACCTCGTCTAGTCATCAAGACAAATCTCATTAATCAGATCCATTCAAACACAACGTACATAAACGGGTACATACAGCGTAATTGTTTATAGAAACTGGTATCTACTGACCAAGCAGGTACTCTTCTGACAGATCGATTTCAAGTTCCTCAGGGTCCAACATGATAATAGCTGGTTGGTCACTCAGCATGAGGTCAGGACAGATCTGGGAAATGGGGATTGTACAGTGAGGATCCACTGGATTCACCAACAGACCACCTAGAAACATCAGAAGAGTATGATTTAAAAACATATAACAAATGATGAATGAAGTAGTTTGGCTCTACATGCGAAGGACATAAATGAGTACGAGTGGTGATACTTTTATTAGTATGTTTAAGGAGATCCTGCAGCAGCATCTGGCTCCAGTCCTGCGTATCGTCAAAGCTGTACAACGCCCATCTCTTCAGCAGCGTCTCCCCATCACCTTGTACATCAGTGTTGAGGAGGCCAGGAAACCACTCCTCCAGCACAGATTCAATATGATCAACCACCTGGCCTAACAACACATGACCTACAGAAACAACAGACAGCCCCATCTCAGTGAAGCTCAACACCGAAGTAATTTTATTCACATTTGTCTAAACATTGTTGCTGCTGTTGTTGAAAATGGCATCTAAGAGATTACAACAAGAGCTGTTACGGTTTGAAGAAATGCTTGTGCACAATCATGAGCATAAAAACACTCATTCATTCATAATTTCCCGAACACTTGTACTAGAGCCTACCTACCTACCTACCTATGGGAAGGCTGGAGCCCGTCTCGGTCCACTCAGGGCAAAGGTGGGGCTCACCCTAAAGAGTTCGCCAGTCAATCGCAGGGCCAACACACACATGCACGCACGCACGCACGCACGCACGCACGCACACACACACAACCATTCACACTCATACCTAGGGGTGATTTGAAACAACCAATTAGTCCAGTGTACATGTCTTTGGACTGTGGGAGAAAACCAGAGTACTTGGAAAAAACCCACACAAGCACGGAGAGAACATGCAAACTCCACACTGAAACACCCTCGCCAAGCCCGAGACTTGAACCCAGGGTCTTCTTGCTGTGAGGCAGACAAGCTAACTACTACGCCACAATGCTAAATACTGTTTAATTACTGGCTTAATAGCTAGTACTACATTTATAGCCAAATCCATATATTCAGACTGTTAAGAACAGAACTGACAAATGTAAAAATATCAAATGTGTGATATTTTGCTTCCTCTGCTTCCACATGTAAATAATGTGATTATGTAACTGAGTGACTTAAATGACTGAGTGCTCCGGGTGGGATACTGTATACAAACATTATGTATTTCCCAGTCTTAAAGTTAAAGGACACTATGCCAAAGTAAATAGGATAAGTGAAGTAAATGTGGAGGTCCAGACAAGGTATTTGTAGACTGAATGCATTTGGTGCCTGTTGTGGGGTGACATTCTACTATTTTTTAAAACAATGTCATCAAATGAAGGTTGAGTAAAAAATTTTTTTTCATGAAATCTCACTTATACCATCATCCTAAATAAAGCGTAATGCTTTTTGGATGAAAGCGTTGTCTTGGAAAGAGGTTTTTATTCTTAATACAAGTCCATAGGAGGGATATTGCACAAAATTAGAAAGTGCACAAATTATTGGAGACATTTTTACAAATTTGTCTTCCTTGCCAGTTACCCACTTTCTAGATCAGTGTCTAACTGCAGCAGAATGCATTACTAAACGCAACATTCAGTCATGTGTAGGGCAATAGGATAATCCAAGGTAAGTTATATGGTGGCGATATATCAATAAAAGCTGTTTATCAGATCTCACTATAAAATGAAATAAATCACCCAACAGCTGGTCAATATTACTTTCCTAAATTGGTGTGTAATATAATTATAACAATCGTACTTGGGAGAACAAAACCCCACCAAGCCCAGCAATCACACATATGAACTAAAATGTCAAAGATCATCCAATCGCACAATGTTAAAGAGTCTTTTAAAAAATCCTAGATCGAGAGTTTGACTCTTTCTTGTCCAAAGCCCCACCTCTGGTCATAATTTCATGAAAATCTAAACAATATAAAAACATAACCATCTTGGTGGAACTAATCATACCCAGTGAAAGTTTTGCACCAGCTATTACTCCAAAGCCAAGCCCCTGGACAACAACAACAACAACAACAATAAACTTCAGTCATTTTTAAATGGTGTGTATGTTTTTTAAGGTGCACTGAAATTCATCTCTCACCACCACAACCATCTTAATCAGCAGCAGTAAAATCTCACCTACTGTACATAAATTATTGAGAGACATAGTGTAAAAAATGATTTTAACGGGAGCCAGTTATATCTCAATTACATTGCTTCCTAATAACGCACCTTTACGAGAGCAGGGCACAGTGATCCTAACACAGCTGGCAGGGCTCTTCACATCTGAGAAGGCTTCCACTAGATAGTACGCCTCAGCAGACCAGTTCAGGTATACCCCTTTCCTCCAGTAAATTCGATTTAGCCTCAAAGATTTCTCTGGAGGTAATTATAAAATGGAAAGAGTGAATCATATTAATAAGACACAAAGATTTATGCTTTTAATTCTCATAATTTCAGATTCAGGATACACTCCACCACTGAATTTTACTTTGGAAACTCTGCTTTTGCTGTTCATACCATTTTGTGAGTGTGTGTCCTTGTTTCTGTATTTCTTGTGTGTTCTGGTTAGAAAGATTTCGTTACTGTTTCAGTCATACCTCTACTCCGGATCATGAATGAGGAGACCTCCAGAAGCCGGCTAATCAGTCTGAACCAGAAGCCCATGGGGAAATAAGGCATCTCATAAACCCTCACAATGATTTCTGAATTCTCACAATGAGGAATCTCAATCACTGGCTTGTGATCAGACAAGCTACACAAAAATAATAGTAATACAAATTGAGACACAGAACTCATTAAAAAAACATACAGTTTGTAAATGGTGTTCCCCATCCAAATATTTTGTCATCAACATTAAAAGTTTTAGACCTGAATGTTAATAATTGTTATAGAATAGAATATATTTTTAAGGTTTTTTATGTTTTATCCTTTTATATTTATGATACACATGGGCAATCCACATATATTTAAATGTGTTATATATAGCATATAGATTGATAACAACATGTACGGTTCTCACCATGTTTGTGTGGGTTTCCTTCCCGGTACTCCGGTTTCCCCCCACAGTCTAAAGACATGCACATTACACTAATTGACTGTTCCAAATTTCCCCTAGTCATGAGTGTGACTAATGGTTATGTGTGTGTTGGGCCTGTGATGGTCTGGCGAGCAGTTTAGGGAGTACCCTGCCTTTGCTCAGTGGCGACTGAGATAGGCTCCAGCCTTACCGCAACACTAATAGGAATAAGCAGTTCGGCAAATAAACAAATAAATGAATAAAATGTACAGATAATAAAATTATTTGTGTTTCAGTGTATGTGAATGTACTTTGAATAGCAGGAATTCCCAGTACATAATACACACCCGCAGTGCACTAGTAGCTGCTCATCTCCCAAGGGCAAAGCAATTTGGAACTTCTCCAGCAGTGTGAAGTAGTGTGTGAGGTGACCTTTTGGGAAGCAGCGGCTCTCGTTTAGAAATCTTGCTACAACTGAGCGCTGCATTAACCCTCTGGAGTTCCCACACAGGCTCTTCAGAGTCAGAATCTAGAAACAAATAACACAAGCTGACACCTCCTTTTTGGATGTACTTGATTCTTCCAGTGTATTTGAGGATGTACTAGTGTGGGACCTGAGAGATGGTGTCGCAAAGCCACTGGGGATCAATGAAATACAAGTCTCTGAGTTGAAGTGCAGGGTCATCAAAGTGCAGGAGCACACCTGGCATTTTATACATGCATGCACACACACACACACACACACACACACACACACACACACACACACAGTTAGAAGAAAAATCAAAGACCCAAGTTCTATACAGAATTATGCAGTTTTTACGTAAATACAGTGCAACTCAAAGGCATTTCATATACAGTAATACCAAACGAAAGCTCTATTAAGATGATATTAGTGTCTTGTGGTTGCCACTGTATCGGCATACATAATTAGCATTGTCTCCTTTTGTGAAAACTTGTTCATCACATACATAAATGTGTGTAAAGCAAGATTTTAGATACATTTTTGTAAGAACTTCTGACTTTTTTTGGTCAGACACCTAGTGATATGACTGTATTACTGAATCAGGATGTAGCAGCGAGAGCATGTAGAGGAGTCATTTAATGACAGTGGGTGAGTTAACTAAAGCACTTGTGTCTTTGCATGCTTGTGTGTGTACGTGTGTGCGTATGTCTGTGTGTGTGTGTGTGTGTGTGTGTGTGTGTGTGGAGTGTGGCTTGGTGCACATAAATTTTAAAAGTAGGAATTACAAAGCTCAGAAAAGAGCAAAGTCTCAGAGTCTCTGGTGTCCTGAAGTGGGAAGGAATTTATTAATAAAACTACATTCATAATATAATATAATATTCTATAATATAATATAGGGCAACACGGTAGTGTAGTGGTTAGCATTATCGTATCACAGCAAGAAGAGTTTGAGTCCCGGGCTTGGAGAGGCCATTTCTGTGTGGAGATTGCATGCAACATGGTATAATATAATTATAAACATCTGGTAGGATTGTGCTTCCATTGATGACGTTCTTCCATGGAATAAATGAAGACAAAATGCAAATAAATATTACAGCAGACACATTAAAATGTCACATATTACACATATATGCTCATTAGGGATGTGTAGGGGTTTGTAGAAAAGTTCTTAGATTTCTCCTTAAATTAATTTTACTATATAAAGGTGCTTTGTGACAATGTCAGTTGTAAAAAGCGCTATACAAATAAAACTGAACATTCTACACACAAGTACTTCATACAAAGTGCAATTAAACCGAACAGAACGATACAAAGTATGATACAATAATTAAAATGTCAGACATGGATAGGCAGAATTAGAAAGTTTTCTCACCAGTCTCAATGAGAAAGCGAACTGCATGAGCAAGTTCTCCCTCTTCCAGCAGAAGCTGGCTCTCCTCAATGAGATGCAGTAGGTGTTGGTGTCTGAGCACAGGAAAATCAACAGGCACACGGCTCCGCTCCTGCAGAAGTCTTCGCTCTAACTCAACGTAACATTCTGGAACTAGCTGCCCCATCACTGGTTGCCCCTGGATCTGCACAGAGGTTTCAAGTTTCTTACATGTGAAAACACCAGATAAAAAAACATTTGCCTCTGTGTGCAAGAAAAATACATTAGTCTTAAGCCTTTGTCGGCCCTTTGGGAACTTTGTTTCACAGAAAAGTCACCTTAAAGCTGCTGGCTTCTCTGGCGATGGCCTTGCGCAGTCTGCTGATAGACTCAGACTCCTCACTTGCACACAGCATATGCCGCTCCCTAATGGTGGGGAAAAGTGGCTGGGACAACACCTCCTCTTGGATCTTAATTGCACATTCCTGTACCAGACCATCCTCACATACATCCAAATGAGTTCCAACCAGAATTACAGGAGAGATGGGTGCAAGTGCCTATGGAAGTCAAAAAAAGTAAATAATGAAAGTATCACCAAAAAAAAAACAAGAGAAAGGCAGAAACACAACAGTGAGGGAAGAGATCTCTCCATCGCCCCCAAACCTCCCCGGGGGGGGGGGGGGGGGGGGGGGGGGGGGGGGGGGGGGGGGGGGGGGGGGGGGGGGGGGGGG
>JAQMYF010000007.1:14966320-14976748 GCA_030014195.1 Neosilurus mollespiculum
CCCACCCCCCCCCCCCCCCCCCCCCCCACACACACACACACAAACCCATTCACACTCACATTTACAACTAGAAGCAATTTGGAACAAGCAATTAGCTTTATGTTAATGTCTTTGGTCTGTGGGAGGAAATCTGAGTACCTGTAGGAAACCCACTTAAGCATGGGAAGAACATGTATACGCCACACAGAAACACCCTCAGCGAGCCTAGGACTTGAACCCCAGATCTTGATGTGAGGTGGACGTGCTAACCAGTACACAGTTCTGCCAACCCTAGGAGCTATTCAGTTTTCATTTTGTAATTGAACTGAATTTCCCATGCATACATCCAATTCAAGTTTACACACATAAATATGGTGTGTGTGTGTGTGTGTGTGTGTGTGTGTGTAAAGGTTAAACAAAAACAACAAAAAAAACCCCAGTAAATATCATGAGAATAAAAATTCTCCAATAAAAACACTCCAGAGCCATAGCTGGAAACCCATGCAAGCACAGGGAGAACATGCGCATGCATAATTCCTCTATTCAAAAAAATACACAGTTACATGTCTAAAAGCCCTGACAGTCAGACCTCATTTGAAATGATATACTCTGGTCACATTAAACAAAAATAGGACTCTTTGGCAGTTATTAATCTCATCATGATTCCAAAAAAAAAAAAAAAAAGAGAGGATTGCTCATATGGTTCAAACAACACCATACACAGAGTGAAGTATAAAGATAGGAGCATGTTGATAAAGGCCTGCTTTTTAGAAAACAGTGCTGGTTCGCTACAGGACTTGGCATGTTGAATTTTGCAGGAAGTTGAACTCACTTTAATATTGAAGAGCCAGGGTCTGATGTTGTCCAGCTCACTGGCTCCTTTACTCAGGTCATATAGCACCAAGTACAGAGCTCTGGAGCTCATGAATTGAGAATGTATCGTGCTGTATTTCTCCCCACCTGCACAATCACAAGACAATATTGGACTATTTTTCTGATTTTGTAATGGTTAGTAAGATCTATTGCACCTGAGAGTCCAACCTGAAAAGTCCCACACATTCAGGACCATGTTTTTCCTCTCACGGTCTCTGATGCTCCAATCCCTGACAGTGACGCATGAAGTATGTGTATCATGATACCACTGAGACCGCTTGAGCTTTATAAGCTGCTGGATCAGAGTAGTCTTCCCACTGCCGGCATTCCCCACCACTATTAGTTTCATCCGGAAATACGGAACAGCCTTCTTCAGACGGTGTTGAAAGTGCCTACACAAGAGGAGAGGCAAGAGGACAAGTCTGGAGTAAAAGCTCATAGATTTAAAGCTCATTCATTCATTTATTCATTTATTCATTCATTCACTTGCCAAATTGCTCAATCCTACAAAGGTCACAGGGAGGCTGGAGCCAATCTCAGCCGAATTTGGGTGAGGGTGGAGTACACCCTGGACAGCTCGCCAGGCCATCACAGGCCCAACACTCACACAACAACTCACACTCACACTCACACCTAGGGGCATTTTAGAACAGCCAATCAGCCTACTGTGCATGTGTTTAAACTGTGGGAGGAAACTGGAGGACCCAGAGAAAACCCACACATGTACAGTGAGAACATGCAAACTTCACACAGAAATGCCTTCACTGAGCCCAAGACTCAAACCCGAACAGGGAGAACATGCAAACTCCACACATGCAAACTAGCCTAATGAGCATGTCTTTGAACTGTGGGAGGAAACTGGAGTACCTGGAGGAAACCCACACAAGTACAGGGAGAACATGCAAACAACCCAGTGAGCCCAGGACTCAAACCCAGGACCTTCGCTTTAATCTGAATGTGCAAAACACTATGCCACCATGCCAGCCTGATTTAAAACTCCAGTTGTGAAATTCAGAAATTCCAGCTACACAATACACTTCAAGCATTGACGTAGCAATCTTGTCTATAGGACAAGAAGACCAGCACACACACCTCTACTAAGGAAAAGAAAATGAATCATGAACATGACTGACCTGACGATGTCTTTGGTCTTATTACCGATGTGTTTGAGGTCCAGTTGTAGCTGCAGTCTGTCCAAGGGCAAATCCCACAACCGAACCAGCTTACCTATCTCATCAGGGAAAGAGCGCAGACCAGCATTACCATTGACATCCAGAGAGGTCAACTCCTCCAGCAGCCCGATCTGACGAGGAAGCTAACAAAAAGGTAACAAGATAATGAGGGCATTACTGATGTTATGCATATGTTATTACTGCAATTCCATACGAAGGCTTTGAAATTAAGCACTCGAAATGCTATAAAAGTGAAATTTTGATCATTGCTCAGGAAAAAATAAAAACTGGTTGCTACCTTAGTGAGCTTATTATCACTCAGGTGCAGTTTCTCCAGACGGATCCACTTATACACAGGTTCTCTCAGGTCCAGCACAGAGATCTGGTTCTCGCTGAATATCAGCTCTTTTAAATTAGCACTGGCCCAGGCATCTGGACCTGGCAGAACCCTGATCCTGTTACTTCTCATGTCCACCGACCGCAAACTGAACACAGGAAGCATCAGACAATCGTGTCCAGATTCTGCTAGTATTTAGAATTAGTACAGAGTTTATAATAGATTTAAAAACACCTACTTTGGTAGATTGATAACTGATTCAGGAACACTTTCAAAGTTGTTCTGGGATAATTTCAATGTTGTTATTTTAGAAGGAAGTTGTAACAAACAACCTAAAGAAAGATGTTTATTACTTTACACTAAACACTCTGTTTAGTGTATTTATTTTTAGTTAAATTTTAAAGTGATGAATAAAAATATGCTTACTAAGGCTATTAACTGAAGCATTGAAGGTTTCCAGTTTGGTGCATGCAGACAATAAACCATCTGAGATCATAGTTAATTTATTCTTTGAAACATCAAACACCTTCATTTCGGTAAGGCGGAGAGGCAGAGAGAGTTCTGAGATTTGATTCCTGAGAACAACAAGGGAAAAAAACGGGATAAGAAGAATGCTGGTGATGGTTGGAAAAACAACCACCAAAATCAAGAATCAAAGAAATTCAAAGTTAAGGTAATAGAAACACATTTTCCTTTTTACCCCTCTAATAAGAGTTCTTCTAGATTTTCCATGACTTCATTGAGATTGTATGGAAAATTAGTGATGTGGTTGAAAGAAAGGTTTATTTGGCGGAGAGTTGGGCAGCACACACGCAGGTCCAAACTGAGCTCAGGACCGACGCAGTTTCGTGAAACGTTCAGCATGCTTAATGAGGGTAGGCTCAACAGTTCAGGAGGAAGTGACCGCAAATGGTTGCCTTGAAGATCCAGTCGAGTGAGGCTTTGCAGGCTCTGAAATGTGTTCAAATTTACTGTAAATAGCTAAAATTCTCTTCACGCAATCACGATTAAAGAGCACTGAAACCTGCTAAAATTGATAATGCTAGAAAAATTTCCAGATTGGGTTAGAAAAAAGATAATGAAATCCTCTTCATAGTACATGCAGTAGCTAGGTACTTTGTAAGTGTATCAGAAGAGCTTTGACCAACTGTCTGTTACATTAATTAATAAAAAAATCTAAACAATAATAAACTAAATGGATGTTAGCCTACTATGCAATTATCTGTTATTTTTACTTCCGCCAGGGAGGTTATGCATCTACCAGCGTTGGTTTGTGTGTCTGTCAGTCAGTCTGTAAGTCTGTTTGTTAGAAACTTCATGCAAAAAGTTATGAATGGATTTTGATGAATGGAGGAGTGCAGTATGGCCCAAGTAACACTTTATTCGAATTTGGAGATCAGCTAAATCAAATTCTGAATCCAGTGATTCCTTAACAGTGCGAAAGAGGACAATTGTGGTATTACAGAAAATCCAGCAGGGGATGCTGTGTACTTTTTAGTTCAGGTTTTTTTTTTTTACTTGTTGGAGGTTTGTGCTCTCCAAGTGCCCTTCTAGTTATTCATGAGGAGCATGCTTTAAAGTTTGCAGAGAAAGTTGGACTAAAAACGTACCCAAGACAAATATATTGGTTAAATTAGTAGGATAAGCACACTTCACTCTTCACTATGCATAGTGAGAAAGTTAACATTGATAAACCATATATTTACCACCCCTTAGCAGAGGTACCTGACAGAGAGCACTGGGAAACTCAGTTAGGCTGTTGCTGCTTAAATCCAGACGTAGTAGATGCTGAAGCTGTTGTTGGACAGAACCATCATCCATCAAGCATGACAGGGTGTGTAGCTCATTGCCTGATAGATCTAGCAGTCTGATATAATCTCTGTCCACACTTGACAGTGATCCTCCATGGGAGGAACTCTCAGAGAAAACCATAACTGCAAATGTAAAAGAAAGGAACACCCACTGGTAGTATGTTGTCAATATCCCTCACAAGCAATTCAATGGGATTAACTAGTGTTGTACCTCTTTGGGTCTTGTCCTTCCTGCGTGCCAGTCTCTTTTTAAAGGAGTCGTTGAGATAGGAGTCACTATTGCTTCTCTATGACAATTTATTAAAAGAAGAAAAAAAGTGTTAAAATAAAGTATTGAATATCTTCACATATTTTAGATGACACAAGGCTTCAAACTCACCTCTGAAATGGCACGTCTGGATGGCTCCTGCTGTTTCACTTTAGAGCGTCCCCTCAAGTCTTCTGGTGAATTACAGCTGGTCCTCCCTGAAGCGGGGCTTTCACTTCCTAGCAAGGGGCAACAATAAAGGCTAATAACATGGAGAGTCATCGATACATTCACAAAGTATATATTTGCTATATATAATTGCTGATAATACCGATAAAAAAAGTGCAGCTGAAGTGAAAAATTGAACTTTTACCATCACTCTCCATGTCTTCAAATGAAAAAAAAACGCTTCCATCCAGAGATGTATAAAAAGAGTCATCACTCTCATCCTCAGAGAAATATTCGAAGGTGTTCACAACACTCTGTGATTCCAAAACACCAGGCAGGCTCCTCTTCTTCTGCAGAGACTGTATCTGTCTTGCTAACCACTGCCCATTACCTAAACACACCGAAACAAGAGAAAAAACAACTTAACTTACAAACACACAGAAAATGTGATGGCTCTTCTGTAGACACATGTTGTTCTTTGTTTCAGTTTCAGTTAGACTTGATACTTGTACATAGAGATGCACCAAGAAACTGTCTAGGGACTGGAATCACCGATTTTCAGCATGGCTTGCCTGACCGGAGATCGGCCAGGCAGTCTCAGATATCTCTAATTCTGAGCCGATCCATATACATCTGGTGAAGGTAATAACATCATTCATTCTCCTCCGCTTACACAAGGTCACAGGGGCAACAGGTTTAGGAGAAAAAAAAACAGGCCCAAATACTATTAGAAATGTTGACCTACATTTACAATTTAAATTCTAGTATTTGTTCCATGAAATTCTATTAATTTATTCACAGTAGTCTATTCTCCTCATTTCGTAGCATGTCTCTTGGCTGCACTGCTTCCAGTGTGTGTTTATGAATGTTCGATTTTTTTGTCCAATCAGATTTCAGCCTCAATGGGCTACCATGTCATCTAAACTATATTAGCGATGGGGCTGTTTCTTTAACCAATCAGATTTCAAATTCGCCTCACAGGGCCAGCTAGCTGGCTCACAATAACGTCAGCATTTTTCAGTCCTCTGATTGGTTGGTCAGAGCAAAACTGTTCGACAGTGAGCATGGTGAGTATGATGTATTTTATTTAAAATTTTTAATGTGTTTGTCATGTTATTAGATAAATATTGATTCTGAACCCTTTATCACTGATCCATTACATTTACGCTTGTTAAATTAGCCAGGTGCCAAATTTACCGACAGCTTATACTGTCGGTGAAAGGTGAAAATTACTTATTGCTAAAGGGTAAACTGGGTTTCTCGCTTTAGTAATAATGGTATTCACCCTCAATACGCGAAATACATAAGTGTTAACATAATTACTAAATAAATCATAAACTAAATAAATATGACATCACACTATCCATGCTCTGCGATGGCCTGGCGAGCTGTCCGGGGTGTACTCTGCCCTCGCCCAGAGTCGGCTGAGATGGGCGCCAGCCTCCCCGTGACCCTAATTAGGATTAAGCGGTTCAGAAAATGACATGACATGACTATCCATGCTTTACTCACTATTCCTCTTCTGTACAGTAGGGGGAGCTCTGCGTTCAGAGAGCAGTGCATTGAGCCATGTGGCCTCGAGATGGCCGAGCCTGAAGCCTCCCAAGCAGAGGGCGCTGTTGGTAGGGTCCAGACCGAGACGAGCCAGCAAGAGGATGACCGCAGGGCTGTTTCTTCTCCTCACACACACACTCAGAGCCCCACGCAGCTGCTGCTCATGCACACCACTGCGAACCAACACCTCGACCAGAGCCAGTGGCCCACCATGCTCACACACCTTTAAAAACAAACAGTCACGTAAATGCATGGGAGCTAGTAACATGCCAGACCCTCTCATATCTCCCTTTACACTTTTATTCCTGTTCTGATTATTACTATATTTAATATAGAAATCATATTCAACAAAAAAAAACCCTCATAAAAGCCCCATGTAAATACTTCCTATAGCAGCCGTGTAAGCATGTATGCAAATAAGAGATTGAGATCTTAAGGCTGAGCAAAATAAACTCTACTTTTATATTTGCATGTTTAAAAAAAAAGGGGGGAAAAATGCACTCTGTTAAATATATATATGAAAATGGGAAGCACAGTGGTGTAGTGGTTAGCAGGACAACCTCACAGCAAGAAGGTCCTGGGGTCGAGTCCCTGGCTAGCCGAGATTGCATGTTATCCCTGTGCTTGCGTGGGTTTTCTCTAGGTACTGGGGTTTCCTTCCACAGTCCAAAGACATGCACATTAGCCTAACTGACTGTAAAAAGGTGTGAGTGTGAATGGTTGTGTGGCTGTGACCCAAGTAGGATAAAGTGGTTCAGAAAGTGATTGAGAAAGAGTGATGTTTAAAAAGAACTAACCTGCGGTACCGTGTTTTTGTGTTATAATGACTATTTAACTATACCATTTACTACAGATTTTGTATCTTGATTTTACATCAAGTTTTTCTACACTGTATCTTTTTCTACATTATATCTATTATAATGTTGGTAAAAATCTGTTAAAGAGTCAGTTTTGACCCAAAACCAGCACAATGCCTAAATCTCATCAGTCACCACCCCAAAGGTAAGTGACACAGTGTAAGGTCACCTGATATATTAGAGACTCTGTCTTGGCTTTCTTATTCACATCAGTCCCCAGCTGTATGAGACATTCAGCCATGACGACATCGCCCTCCTCACACGCCCTTTCCAGCAGGCGGTAGTGGATCTCACTGTCGACCACCATCTTCAGCAGACACAGGCAGCTTAGTTTCTGTAGATGACACACACCCATGCCATTGGAGATATATTCTAGAACTTTATTTCATATTTAAAAAGACAGACTGATTTCAGTGTGATTTCTTTTACTGCATTTACAATAGCTTCTTCAGAACTTTACCATTCGCCCCCAAATTTGTGTCAGACATGCATCATGATTTCAAAAATCAGCATAATATGTTAATTATTTATGGAGATATTAGTTAATTATTAATAATAAATTTGGCAGTAAATCTGTCAGGTGGTCCTACACTAGGCCTCAATGTGTTGACAAAGTCAATTTGTAGGGGTTACTAATAACATAGCCACAAAGGCAGGGGTGATTCCTGTATGGTGTGGGGGGGACATGTCTTACACAAGTGCTTCCCCCCACAAATGCCAGGGGTGACATTGATTACATAACTGCCTCCTCTCACACAAGCCATGCAGGGGGAGTGGGGCATGCATAGTGGTTAAGCAATGATACATGCATTCTGTCACAATGTAAAAAAAAATAACACATTCAAAGTTTTACATTTAATGACAGCCAAGGGGTTCACTGTGCATTGCACAGTATTTTTATTGTTATTGTTGTGCCACTCAGAAGCTTTTCAAGAAATTAATACTTTTATGAATTCTTTAGCCAGGGTTGGTATATATATTCATTCATTCATTTTCTGAACCACTTAATCCTAATTAGGGTCACAGCCGACTCTGGGCGAGGGCAGAGTACACACAGCTCGCAGGGCAGAAACACGCTGACGGCTATGCAGCCTACTCTTGATGAAAGTCAGTAATGGGTCTTTTACATGCCTCTCACCATAGACAGTGAGATAACCCAGTTAGCTGAACTGGGGCAGAAGTGACATCCCGCTGATAGTGGGGCTTGAACCCCCGACCTAAGGATCAGTAATCCAGCACCCTACCACCTTGCCACCCCTGCCCCTAGGTGTGTGTACATTGTCTGTTTCATCCAACTGAAAGTGAAAGCACACCTTAATTTTTGATCACAGATTTGAAAGGTGCCTGGACCAGATTCATCCTCTATTCATCCTTTAAACTGGACTATCTGCAATCAGACTGTGAACACAATCTCATCATCATCTTTTCATGATTGTAGGAATATATTCACCAAGTAAATCAGATAATTGCGAAGAATTTTGCAGCATTTAAACTTAGCATGGGGTGCCTCCATGTAAAATTCTTCTGTGCCTCCATGTAAAATAGAAATGCTTCTATGCATGCACAGTGCGGGAAGGGGTTGTTTAATACCAAAGGAAGTTTGTTTACACTGAAGAGGTTTGGAAATGATGTACTTTTAAATCAAATAATTGGGCAGTGGTGGTTCAGTGGTTCAGGTTCTGGCTTTCTGATCAGAAGGTTGGTGGTTCAAGCTCCAGTACCACCAAGCTGCCACTGTAACCCTCAACTGCTATGTTGTATAAATGATATAGAAATGTACCGCTCTGGATAAGGGCGTCTGACAAAATGCCATAAATGTAAATGTAAATGATTGGATACTAGGAATTCCAAGCTAGGTTCTGATACCAGACATGGCAGTGGAATTGCTGCACATCATGCACTGTTGACTGATGAGGTGGGCAGTGGTGGCTTACTGGTTAAGGGTTACTGAACAAAAGCCCCAGCACCACCAATCTGCCACTGTTGGGCTCTTGAGCAAGGCCTTTAATCCCCATCTGCTCAGTTGTATAAATGTGATAAAAATGTAAGTCGCTCTGGATAAAGGGCGTCTGCCAAATGCCATAAATGTAAATGATGATTTTGTGGCATTTTCAGGATCAGGAAGAAAATCAGTCATGCATTCCCTCATTAAATACAGGTTTTGATGCAAATACAATAGGAATTCCTATATGACTATATAGATGATTATAAGTTGAGTAACTGTAAAATCTTTTTTTTTTTAAATCTTTTGTTTTATCCTAAAATCTAAAAATTTGACACACAAATGCATTAATCGGAAATATCTCTAAATACACTCCTGCAACCTCTAACTAGTTTGGTACTGGAGAGTTACATAACTATGTAACAATAGTTTTACTGAGGTTCTTTTCATCATCAAGGTTTTTTCGAAATTATGCTTAACATTAAAAATCTTGACTGCATTAATTGGACATACAATACATTACTGATGCAGTAAGCATATATTATTTTGACAAACAATGACTCATTAGTTGCCCTGTGATGGCCTGGCGAGCTGTCCAGGGTGTACCCCGCCCTCGCCCAGAGTCAGCTGACATGGGTGCCAGCCTTCCCGTAACCCTAATTACAATTAATGGTTCAGAAAATTAATGGATGAATGAATGACTTACTAGCTCATATCTATGATCAGGAGAATTTAGTTCCTTCAGTTGTTGGAAGATCTCCTTCTCAAAGCCTTCTTTCTCCAACTCAGACGCTGCTCCTGAGCAGGTGTCCAACAGTTTCCATATTGCCCGGAAACCCTGCAGACCAAACAATGAAAAAAAACAAAAACTCAGACCTTTGATGAAATCAGCAGTAAATATGGAAATTCCCATTCTTGTTCCAGTGCCTCACTTTCAGCCGAATCTCTGCACTGTCCTTGTGCTGCCTCACTGAGGCGACGAGAACAGACACCAACACAGGCACTGTCATGGGGAACACCTTCTTTTTTGAGATGAGCTGAGACAGGAGGCTCAGACCCCAGTAGTGAATCTCTACACACAAATAATGAGAAGGTTTGCACTTCATGGGAATTACAAGGTAGATATACTTTTGGAATATAATACTGAGTCATAGTGGTAACTGTTCATTGGTATTTAAGGTCTTGATATTTAAGCTAACACAGCAAACCAAATTAAATAGTGATGAGGAAGTTACACTGAGTATCACACACACACACACACTCACTGCTTTTCTTAGGAAACATCTGTAGTGTGTGGAGCACTGTGTCTATTGCCCCTTGCTGGCACATTAGATCAACAGCTCCAGAGCAATCAGCAAGTGCAGACAGAACAGCAAGCCCACACTCCTGAATATCCTCACTGCTAATGAACTGCACACACACACACACACACACACACACACACACACACACACACACATATATATATATATATATATATATATATAT
>JAQMYF010000007.1:14976848-15012658 GCA_030014195.1 Neosilurus mollespiculum
CACACACACACACACACACACAAATATATATATATATATATATATATATATATATATATATATATATATATGGTTAACATTTTTTTTACTTGTATCACATGATTGGGTAGTAGCTAAATCTATATTCAAAGTGCATGCATTAGAGATAGGGGTATGGGCAAGATAGAATAAGTTCATTTGATGCAAATAGCTTGCTACAAATATCGACCAATAATCTCCACAAAGCACATTTATCAAAAAGGAGATTTATTTACCGGTATACAAAAAAATTATCAGCTGGAACTGACTGATATTGATTAATTGATTGATTAATTTATTAATTCATTATTTAACTGAATTGATTTCTCCTGCATTTACTAACATGTATGTGGGCATGGCCAACAACTGCAAGGAAAACAGCCATTAAATTGAATTAAAGCATCTGAGAACCAACCACAGTTGTCCATTATATGTTCAGTCTATGGTGTTGAAATGATAGTAATTCTTTTCTACAGTACAAATGAAGGTTGTAAGTATTTGGGTGATCCTTACCCTGTTTAAGGCTTGAAGGTAGACAGTATGAGCTCCTTCTACCACACACTGATTTTTTAGCACTTTCAGAGACACATCTGACGTGTCTGGATCTGCTACAGACACACCATGTTCCCTCAAAGTGCGGTCTAGTCTCACACACACACACACACACACACACACACACACACACACACACACACACACACACACACACACACACACACACAGACAGACACACACAGACAGACACACACAGACAGACACACACAGACAGACACAGAGAGAGAGAGAGAGAGAGAGAGAAAGAGAGAGAGATAGAGAGAAACTATATTTTGTAATAATGTTCTGCTCAATTCTTGCTACTTGTGTCCATACTAAAATGAAAAAAATAATACAAATAAATAATAATAATAATAATAAATTATACCAACAATTTCTTTTACTTAATATTTGTACAGATAACCTGGAAAATATGTAGAACATAATCAACCTATCATCTTAACCATATTTATAAATCAGTGTGAGCTGAAATTTATAGTGTTTATACTTATGTAATGTTAACTATCAAGCGGCTGGGAATGGTGTGCTCTAATGTTGTAAGCTGAACAGGGGATGAGATCATCAGAATTTCTCTAAACACCATCAAAGCCTGTTACAGTAACTGCTGAATCCATATAGCATATAACAACACCCATCCACCTGACAGACACTTAACCCCATGCCAAGTATCAGGGCATCTGTGCCACTCCCACCAAACCAAAGGTTTCTTCCCTGAGGCACTCAGAATTGTCAACATTCTGCTGGTTCCCAGTGTTTACTTTGACTGTTTAAACGCTTAACCAAATATGATTTTTCCACACCACTGCACACCTGGACTCTTCATTATTTATCCTGGTTCCACTGGACACTTCAATATTTATCCTCCGATGGCCCAAACGCCAGTGTTGTGTGTCTTGTTTTTTTCTCCACACCGCTTCTGATTCTCACCACCGGATATATACTAAACTTGATCAACGTCTTCAAACAGGAAGAACTTTGGCAAAAGAGTAAGTGTTGACCAAATGGTCTTCATATGAGGACCTTACAAGGACACCCACACAATATAATTGCGAGGGAAAGCAATGTCCTCATACGAAGAGAGTGGAGTCTTAAGAGGTTAAAAGACTTTAGCTGCTAACTTAATACTGCTGATATATTTATTGCTGCTACACAACACAATAGTGTACAGAGAGCTGAACACTGCAATACTGTTCCCACACCACACTGTTCTGTTGTCCTGTATAGTTAACATGCACTAGCCTGAATATTCACTGTCCTACATATACTGTTCCACTCGTACATTATTATGTGTTGCACCATGGTCCTGAGAAACAACATTTAATTCCTGTACAAATTTTATACAGAGGAATGACAATAAAACCCACTTGAACTTGAACCTAGAATTTGATTAGCAGGGCTGATAATGCTGATATTATATAACTAATGTGCATTAAATAATTTGCACTAAATCTCACATGTTTATTGGAATATCACTTGAGTAACCTATTATTTATCTAGCAGCACTAATGCTGGAGTTTAAAACCACAAAAGCTTATTACACTGAAAATCGAGAGAGCGAAGGCACCCTACCGGATCCTCATCAGCATGAGCTGAATTTGGCATGCTTAGTACATTATTATAACTTTCAAGCAGCTAAATGGCTGAGTGTGCATGTCAAGACAATGCTAATGTTAATGCTAGCTGAACACTACAAGCCATGTACCTAACCACTTAGACCCAAACGTGACTAATTTGGATTCATCTTGGATAATGCACTTTCATTCATTTGCTGAAATGCTTAATCTTATGGTTGACGTGAGGCTGGAGCCTATTTCAGCCAACTCTGGGCAAAGGCAGGTTATAGCCTGAACAGTTCACCAGTCCATCATGGGGCCAAAACACACAACCATTCACACTCACACTCATACCTAGTGGCAATTTAGAGCAGCCAATTAGCTTAATGTCTGAAGATTGTGCATGTCATATAGTGCATGTCTTTGGATGGTTTGAGGAAACAAGACTACCTGGAGGAAACCCATGCAAAAATGGGGAGAACATACAAACTTCACCATAAAACGCCCTTTCTGAGACCTGAACTCAAACACAGGACCTTCTTTCTGTGGGGTGGACACGCTAACCATTATGCCACCTTGCCACCACGTAATGCACCTTTAAAGCATAAAACTAAAAGTGGCTCTGTCACCTAACAAGAAATTAAAAGAAGTGCAGCTTTAACCATAACTCTAACCCTAACCGGAGCACCTGGAGGAAACCCATAAAAGCTCGGGGAGAACATGCAAACTCCACACAGAAACGCCCAAGCAGGGAATCAAACCCAGGCCTTCTTGCTGTAAGGCAGACGTGCTAACCACTGCACCACCCTGCCACAGCTTTTATATTTAATATTCTTTTATTACATTTTTACGCATGTGTAGCAGCTATGACAGAGGCCCTTTAAATTCCCCGTTACTCCAATACAATCTCTGTATAATACATGCATGATAAAACTGAGCCACTGTATAAAGTTTAATGATGGAAAATAACTATGTAGAATTTATCAATACTGGTGTAAACTCAAAATAATAGCAAAATGTATTATGTGCACTATGCAGTAAGCTAGTAGTTCTGTGCTGAGTCTTAGGCAAGTTAAAGAACTTACCTGGGTTGAGGAGCACCAGGCTAGATCTCAGCCCTTCCAACTGTACCTCAGGCTGGAAGTTATGATCCTTCATGGCAATCACAATCTGACTGAGAATCATACTCCCTTCATCCAGACTGACACTCCTGCTGGCAGAGACAGAAACAGTGGAAAGAAATTAAAGAAACCATGGCATTCACTGAGGTTATTGTGAAAATTAATAGCGTCAGTACCAGAAAACTTCAGCCTAAAATCTGGCTGTCTCTGTCAGGTGACACGGTCAGATTTTAAACCATTTAAACTTTAACTTTACTTTAAAAGGTTTAAATTACACATATAATGGTTCTGAATGTTGGAATATAAGCAAACCCTTAAATATCATCAGGGGCCTTGCATTTTCTTCTCATGCTTGCATGGGATTCCTCTGGGTACTCCAGTTTTCTCTCACAGTCCAAAAACATGCACTTTAGGTCAAATGGCTATTCTAAACTGCCCATAGATGTGAATGTGAGTATGAGAATTTGTCATTTGTCAACAGAATTTGAGTTTCTCTCTCACCAGAGGATGACGGATGACGGATGAGTGGATATAGACGGATGAATGGAAGTGGTCTCTTGTGTAATATGATGCTTTGTTTACTGACCTACCAACATTTTTCAGTAGCATTTCATTTTGTGCTGGAAAACTAACCTTTGGGAATCTAAAATATTTTGTGCTGACTCAATAATGTGAAATTCACAAAATACATAAAAAATACATAACACAAAAATGGTGTCTAGACTTTCGGACAGTACTGTATATTTGTGTTTTAATTTTCCTGAAAGAGTGGTAATAAAGTAATAAAATAATGTATCTGTTCCCACCCTCCTTGGAACAGTGTGTACAGAAGCCTGCAGGCACTTTCACACACTTCACTGGAGCTGGCATTTCTCTTCATCAGGTCCACAATGTTGTAATGAATGCCACTGGCCAGGAGCCGAGATCTAATCTTACCTCAGGGCACACACGCACAAACACACGTACACACACACACACACACACACACACACACACACACACACAAAAAAGCCTAATTTTAGTAAAAATGGTTTTAATAACCTATTTTACTGTTAACATAATGAAAACAATCAAACATAAGCTTTAAATTGATTCGCAGTGAAACTTACTGTGTCGGCGTATAAGTGTGCACAATGTAGATGTGGCAGCCTGAAACACACCAAAACTTGAGGAGTGCACCAGCATCACAGTCATTACCAGTATATACACCGGAGGCCTGTTAACCAAGAGACAGAAATAGAGACAGTTCAACAGAGCCAGAGTCATTAAGCCATTCATTTTCATTGACCACCTTATCCTTGTTGGGCGGCACAGTGGTATAGTGGTTAGTACGTCCTCCTCACAGCAAAAAGTTCCTGGGTTCAAGTCCTGGGCTAGGAAAGAGTGTTTCTGTGTGCAGTTGCCATATTCTCCCTGTGCTTGTGTGGGTTTCCCTTGGGTTTGCCCATTAGGCTAATTGACTGTTCTAAACTGTCAATGAGTGACTCAACCTACTGGCCTGTTTTAGAGGCAGCTTGGAAGAAGCAATCATAGACATGGGAAAAGTATATAAAACTACACAACAAGCTCAGAGGCTTCCTCCTCCTCCTCCTCTTCTATTCTATTTAGCCTTTTGGTCAACTATGAAAAAAACACCAGTTTGCTGCAATCATTACAACATGAGCTTTAGGAGAATTAATTACATTTTTTCCTGTATTGACTTAAAAATACATTTTATAAAGACTATATTGGATAGGTTGAACCCGGATCTAAATTAGAGTATTTGAGTAATTTGTTACATTTCTACACTAACCTTTCTTTGGGATCCTCATATATATTGCGTACACTGCCATAGAGCAACAAGCTGTTTAATGCCCAGCAAGCAGCTTCCTGATAACACAAAAAAATTAAGGAAACACAAAAATATTAATATGCATTATTTAAATACACATCTCATTCAAATACAACAAAAATAGATTTTACAAGCTGTCAGCAGCAATAAAGAAAGGCCACATTGCTGACCTGAACTTCAGCATTGTTACTATGCCTCTCTAAAGCTGTGCAGCAAGCCTCTCTCCACACCAGGCCTTCCTCATCATCGCCCTTGCCATCTTCTTTACTTCGTTCGTTCTCATCCTCACTGCATGTTGTCCTGAGCTCTGCATTCTTCAGGATTGTCTTTGCTGTCAGATAAAAGTCAGGTGGTCTTTACGATAGCTCAATTAGGAACTAAGCAAGTTTAGTGCTAATTATTCCACAGCATAGCTGAACCTCAAAAAAGTTTCTTCTTTTATTTTATAACAGCAGCTCGACCACTAGTTCTGATTGCAAAATAAATCACATGTTTAGAATTTGTAAGCATTAATTCTAGTACATCATTGCTTTTATAATTAGGGTGTTGAATTGATATGCATATAGAACATTTATGTTAGTGGTTCTAGGTGTCCAGAGTTTAAAAAGACAGGAATTTTTCCAACACTGCAAATTCATTTTTTTTCTCATTAATCTCAAGACAGAGAAAAGAGAGCATATTGAGGAAACAAATGTGTACAGTTGCTATAACATAAGTGATAACAGGGATTAATTTGTCTAATGGACAATCTATTATAAGTGCATCTATTTATCCATTATCAATACAGCTTATCCAGGGTCGACAGAGCCAATCCCAGCTGACTTCAGGTGAAAGGTGAAGAATAAGTCACCGGTTCATTGTGGGGTATCACAGAAACAAACCTTTCACTCTTCACATTCTTTTTTTTCCCCTGCTTTTTTTCTCCCCTAATGTTTAATTGTATTCAATTCCCACCCATCAAGTGTTGCCTTCCTTTAACATACAACCACCACCAAATAGGAAGGAGCATAAGCAATCATATGCCCCCTGTGTGACATGCAATGCTGCCACACACCTGTTTACGAACTGCTGCGCATGCACATTTGGGTGCGGTCTAACACAATCGGAGGGAATGTACTATCTGCCTCTTTTGAACGAATAAGCTCAGAGACATACACAGATTGACTGGTGATCGCTCTGCGTGACAGGGGAGCATATGCCATTTCTCCCTCCCGTGAGAGCCTGGCCAATTAACTAGGTTGCGGGTGGCTGCGGAATCAACCTGGATTCGAACTCACAATCTCCAGGTTGATAGTCATGCACCTTGTTGATGCGCCACTCAGGAGTCCCACGCTCACATTCAAACTTATTAACATTTTAGAGTGGCTATTTGACCTAATGTGCATGCCTTAGGACTCAATCTCTTACTCACTCATCCACGGGGAGGCTGGAGTCAAGCTCAGCTGGGCAAAGATGGGACACACCCTGAAAGGCTCGCCAGATCATTGCAGGGTCAACGCACACACAACCATTCACACTCACATCCACACCTAGGGGTAAATCAGAATGGCCAATTAGCCTAGTGTGCATAATAGCCTCAGGGAACCCACACAAGCATGGGGAGAACCTGTAAGCCCACACCGAAAAATTTGCACTGTAAGCTGACAGTGCTGACCTCTGTGTTCCCATGGTATGTGTATTCACTAATAAATACACTTCATGAAATACATATATTAAACACAGAATACTGTAAGTGGTATACGTGGTTTCATTCACTTTGGGTTGTGGTGTTATACTAAAATTATTTTCACTGACCCATATAACACTATATTACTGATCATTTTCACATAACAGTATGGCCCATCATTTTGTATTTCTTATTTAATAGTCTACAAATATTCTAGAACCTTATATTAGCAACTTAAAAGCCTTAATAATTACAATGGGAGTGTGTACCAAGTATGTACACAATCTGTAAAATTTTACCACATACTAGTAATAATACTGTTCCTGAATAATACTGTTGTAGTGATAAATAGTTGTTATACATTTGTTCTTGGCAGTGAAAGACTCACTAAGTGCAGCCAGACAGAAAAGTGCAGCAGCCTGGATCGTGCCATTGTCAGGGTAGGAGAGACATGCTTTTACTGCCACTCTGTGCACACCGTTCAGCACCAAGATATTGAAGTAACTTTCTGAAACATAGAAACTTACGTATTAAGTATTCAACAGTGAACTAGCAGTGACTATCAAGTCCAAATGAGTAGTATAAAGAATAAAGAATTTTTCCCACCTAAAGTAAATTTACGCAACAGACAGCACCCCATTTCCTGTACAGCCTCTGACTGTGAGAATGCCTCCACTACTTCACACACTAAGCTGTAGCATTTTTCCGTCTTGGACATCAGAATCTCTACATTGCTTGCTAGAATTCAGATAAACACACAAACATGAAATGAAATTATAATCATGGTTTTCGCTTCATCATGCAGTGTTGTTACGCACTTGTATGAAGCTAAGTACTTAAATGGCTTAAATTAAATTAGACTTAAAATAGTTAAGGATGTTTAAATTGGTTCCAATTATAGTAAATGGGTGTTACAGACGTTAGTAATAGACTTTATGACTTATCCTAAATACACTAATGCAATTACTGGATTATAGCAATGTCATTTTACGTAAATCCTTCCATTAGTTTCTGCGCATAGCTTCACAGAAAATTAATAAACAGAAAAATTTAACTTAAAGCAGAAAGAAGAAATGCACCATGGCTTACCAGGCTCAGCCAATGGTAGGAGAACCTGCAGGGCAGACAACACCACGTTCTCACTGTCCTTGAACCTCCTGAGCACATTCAAAATCACGGCATGATCTCTCTTCTCAATAAACTCCACCTGATGTTCCTCTGGAACTGGGTAGGAAACACACACAAAATAATGAAAAAGCAATGGAGTATAGTTATAACAGTGTACACCAAAGCACATGCACCTAAAAGATTAAGTAATCAGAGGTGTTACTTAACGCTTGTGACTCGGACTAAGTACTGCTAAACAATAAGCCAACGTTAAATATTAAACACCATTAAATATTTCATAGCTCTTTTTCACCAGTGCAATGCTGGGGCCTAATTTAAAACCAGTTCTATGCATTTTGACTGATGGACAGTCTGGATTTTCTCATCACTGACAGCCAAAGACAAATGTTACCCTGAAAAATCTTAATGGAAATAATCCAAGATTTGGGCAGCACCGTCATGTAGTGGTTAGCATGTCCACCTCCAGGTGTTCGCCCAGTGTTGGCTGAGATAGGCTCCAGCCTCCACACAAACCTCACAGGATTAAGCAATTTGGCAAATGAGTGAGTGAGTGAGCAAATCCCAGCTTTGTTCTAAGGAACCGAAGTAAAACTAGTTCCACAATGACACCAGCATCGTCCTGGTGGAGAATCGCCATAAATGTGAATGGTACCTCTCTGCAGCAGCAGATAGAGAGCAGAGCAGCCCTGAAGCTGCACCTCCTCACTGAGAGGAAAAGCCTTCATGGCAACCACCACCACCTCAAACACATCCATCTCCTCCTCTAGAACCAGCAACATCAGATCATCTGCCACACACATATACAAAACATGTATGCAGCTGCTGTTGGCTTTTTTAGGTTATGGGCTGCTTGTTCGTATAGATGGTATCGTAAGATAATATTGCGGAGTGAGTCCAAAATCTTAGCCGACTCAACTTCCGAGTGTGTATGTACTGTAAATTATTTTACTGGCTAAAAAAAGTGTTTCAAACAGTTTATTTGTTTATTTAACAGTTTTAAACAGATTAATTGCAATACACACATGTGCTGTATTACAAATGTAATTTAGTTTCTTCAAGGCTGACAAAAATGAAGAACAAAACAAGACCACAGAAAGAGTACCCATATGCAGCAAAGATTTTCAAAAACCAAAAAATGCAAACAAAACCCACGCTTACGTTCCTCGCTTTCATAACTAAATACCTTTCCCACTAGTGTAGTTACTGGGTAATATGCAGTAGTTACTGAATAATAAGCTTTATTATGAATAGTAAGCAAGCTAAAATGTCGATGAAGCTACATTTCCCTGACATTATAAAAAATTTACGTCAGCACGGTGGTGATTGGTTGTATGTGTGTGTGTTGGTCCTGCAATGGTCTGGTGAGCAGTTCATGGTGTACCCCCCCCTTCGTCCAGAGTCGGCTGAGATGGGCGCCAGCCTCCCCGTAAGCCTAATTAGGATTAAGCGGCTTAGAAAATTATTGAATGAATAAAAAATAAGCATTATGACATTTGGCTCCTCACAGCAAACATACACTGTAAAATTTTGTTGTAAATTTAGCATATAGAGTATGCTACTGTAAACCGCACAGATTCTTGGGAATGAGAGCTGCAGCACTAGCTGCCAGTAAATTAGTGTAATTTTTTATACAGTGTAATTACATAATCTGTAGCCCACATAATAAAAAGGCTGTAAATGAGTGTAACACACTAAATGTATGCTACATAAAGAAATACTGATGGACTTCAATGTCAATGTAGCCTGTGACTCTGTTGTACCTGACAAGCAACTGGACCTTAAAATAGGCTTGAGAAAGTGTAATATAGTCGTCTACCTACTGCTGGAGAAAAATCATTACATTATTATGTGTTTGTTTAAGTGCTACCTAAAATGTATTAATAGACTCAATATAAACATGCATATCAGTGACTCATGAAACACACATTCAGAAAATCTCTCATTTCAAGTCAGTCAATTTTGACCGTTCATTCATTATCAAAATTATGAATATTCTATGGTTAAATGACATGAATATATCAGGGGCTTGAGAGAGTCAGCGTACCTGACTTCAGCAACAAGGCCAGAGCTCGCAGCCCCACCATTATCAGTTTCAGGTCTTTTTGATGCAAACTCAGCATGTTTAGAATCTGCCTGTAAGACACACACCCAAGAGACAAAAAATAAAACTTCATATACACCATAACTTCAATTAAATCAGTTTTATCAACTCTCATCTTTTGTGTATTCTTATACTCTTCTCTATATTGAGACAAACATGACAGTAAAAGTAGAGATGGGGTTGCTTTCACTTTCTTTATTTCTCATGCCGTTTATCATTACTTACACACTTTATATTTTACCTAGCTACCCAATTTCAGAACAAAAAAATCCCCAGGCACTTACTGGTGCACTGCTAGAACTTCCCAGTCCTTTACAGCTTGCAGAGGATGGACCAGCTTATCCAAAGTGGCAGGACAGATCTCCATCAACCGGCACAGCAGGGACCATCCCACCTAAGTGACAGTGTGAGAGTATCCAATAAATACTGATGGAAACTAAAATAAAATTTTAGATTTTTTTTTTAGCAATTGCTTAAATAAGGTATTTAAAAAAAGGTATTTACCTGCTGAATTTTGCTGTTGTTGAAAGAGAAGAGCAGCAGCATCAATGGTTCATGGACATCTTTGTCTTTAAACAGCTCTTCTGCTGAAATGATTTGTTATTTTATGTATTTGTCATTTATTCATTTGCCAAACCTACTAGGGTCCAGAGGAAGCTGGAGCCTATCTCAGCTGTCTCTGGGTGAAGATGGCGTACACCCTGAACAGCTAGCCAGTCCATTCATTGCAACACACATGCGCAACCCTTTACACTCACACTCAAACCTAGGACAGGTTTACAGGATAACAGAACATGTCAAACTCCATAACACATACATAGCAGGATAACACAACATGCAAACTCCTCTCAGCAACACTGTCACTGAGCCCAGGACTCAACCCCGGGACCTCCATGCTGTGAGGAGGATGTGCTAACCACTAAGTGGGGGGCGGAGGGGTTCACTCCTAAAATATCTCTAGAAGTACTAAAGTCAAATATAGATCAGTCAAATATAGATCAGTCTGTGTGGAAAAGATTTTATCACTGTAACATGTCTAACCGTAGGGTCTATGGCATGCAAACCAATAAATCAGAGCCCATTTGTTTGCATTGGTGTTCACTTACCACACTCGTCTGTATGTGCCAGGAACAGGAGATCCTGGATGATCTGCACCATGGTGCCCAGCTGCTTTCCCTCCTCTAAATTGTTCTTCAGTCGCACAAGCAGCTTTTTCAGGTTTTTTTCCAAATCCTCCTTGTTCACCATGATGTTAAGATGCTGTCGCACTGATGACATTAAACACGTGTGTTACATTTTCCCTCTGAGACCCTAAAGGAGGTGATGTGGCGCCAAGCACAGGATCACAGCGCAGTTTCAGAAACCGCCAGAAGTTTGTGAACTGACCTAAGCACTCACAGTTCCTTATTCCCTAAACCTTTTATTTGGGAGTCTCTCTCTCTCTCTTTCTCTCTGTCTACAGACAGGCGTGACCTGTTGCGGCGCGAGTCATATGACCGCAGCTGCAAGTTTAGAACAGGAAGTTTAAAGCAGTGCGCCGGGGATCTCTGAACACTAAAAGAAAGACGGACACGACTGTAGCCTACATACAGGTAATAAAAATCGTCTTGAGAAAATGACAGTGACTGCTGAGATCTTTAGCACTTTAATACTTCAATAAGAAACCTTAATATAAATAACTAGTGCGCATTTAAACGCCCTCGGTTGCTAGAAGGGTGAGACGTGTAGTGTGTGATAAGAACTCTGCAGCAGTACAGTATCCTCTCATCACTTTAATATTATGATATCATCATGCATGTACTGATTCACATCTGTGTGAAACAGGGATTAGTATTGACGTTGTATGCTTATTTATTTATTTATTTATTTATTTATTTAAGCCTACTTCCGTTTCAAATTTAAAAGATTTGTAAACTAAATAATAATCTCTACTTTTTTTTTCGTTTTTTTCCTTTTTTTATTGTGACGCTTCCTTCACGTTTGACTAATGCGCGAGAAACATTTTTTTTCCACGTCAAAGGCACCTCCCCATATTACGTCAGCGCCACGTGACTCCGCCCTCCCCTTCATTGACCAATTCAACATGGCGCTGTACTTCTTGTAAACTGCAAGTGATGTTATGTAGCCTATTCCATTGGTTACAATGTTGCAGCGTGTAACCTTTTCCTAAACAGTGATGGGTTAGATAAGAAAGAGTGCTGGGATGTTTCATGTTATCCTTACAGGCATGAGGGAGAAGAGAAAACCCCAACCAGAGCACGAAACGGATATCAATAACACCCAAGTTGGAGTCTGGACGTCACTAGTTAGTGCGTTGTTGATATAGTGGATCATTTCTCAGATGTTTTTCCTGCTGTTATATGAATGCTGTCTTAAAGGTAAAGGTATGATGGTGTGATGTATGTAAATCACTGATGTGCAGGAACTGTTGTGGTGACCTCTTGTTTTGGTGCTGCTGTGTATTGTAGAATGGTTATGAGCTGCAGATCATGGAGCAGGTGACAGGCAGCAGGAGGAAAGTGGAGGACGAGCGCAGTCTGATCAAAGCACATGCGACTGCAGCTCAGTCTGTAGGAATCCCCCGCACTGAGGATGGCTCCTCGAGGTTTGTCTACATCCTCTCCTTCTTTTCTGCTCTGGGAGGATTTCTCTTCGGGTATGACACCGGGGTGGTGTCCGGGGCCATGCTCTTACTCAAGAAAGAGATGAACCTGAGTACCTTCTGGCAGGAGTTGCTGGTGTCCAGCACTGTGGGAGCGGCAGCGCTCTCAGCCCTAGCGGGCGGATACCTGAACGGGCTGTACGGACGCCGGAAGTGCATCATGCTGGCCAGCTTAATTTTTACTGTGGGGGGGATCATTCTGAGTGTAGCACCAGATAAAACGATCCTTCTTATCGGCAGGCTCACTGTTGGTCTTGGCATTGGTAAGTCCCAAATTCAACATTGTGTTTATCTTTTGGAAAAAAGCAACATTTAGTAAAATGACACAGACCACCTGAACCTGTGTTGGTTTGAAACTTAGGATTGGCATCTATGACAGTACCGGTCTACATCGCTGAAGTGGCTCCTCCTCAGCTCCGGGGTCAGCTGGTCACCATAAACACACTGTTTATCACAGGCGGTCAGTTCATAGCCAGTACAGTGGATGGAGTCTTCAGTTACCTGGACCACAATGGCTGGAGGTAAGAGATGCCAATGGAAACACAATTGCATCAGGGGATTATTTAGTCCATTCCAGGACCTGGGGGACACTCACCCGCTCACTCACTCATTTGTTGAACCACTTAAACCTACTACTATGGTTGCGGAGAGGTTGTGCCCATCTCAGCCGGCACTGTATGTACATCATGAACAGTTCACCAGACCATCGCAGGGCAACATGCTCACAACTATTCGCACTCACATCCACACCAAGGGGCAATTTCGAGAAATCAATTAGCTTAATGTGCATGTCTTTAAATTGTGGGAGGAAACTGGAGTACCCAGAGAAAACCCACACAAGCATGGGGAGAACATGCAAATTTCACATAAATGCCCAAGGCCGGGACTCAAACCCAGGACCTTCTTGCTGTGTGGTGAATGTGCTAAGCACTACACCCTTGTACCGCCTCCTGGGGGACCCCTGGTCTGAATATGTTTAGTGTTTTCTCTCCGAACTGGTCTGAGAAAAGGACTGTTACTGATGTAAGATTAGGAGTATTACAGCAAGAAAGCCAAACTGGACAGGACAAGCTACACTTGGACTAGGTTTCAACGTCCACTGCTTTAGGAAATCCAAGCAAGGGAGTGGAGAACATGCAGACTCCACACAGAAACACCCTCTCCGAGCCTGGGACTTAAACTCATGGCCTTTTTGCTGTGAGGAAGACATGCTAACCCCTACACCACTGTGCCACCTGTTGGCAGGAATAAGCAATAAAAAATAAATAAGCAGAGGCAGAAAAGAACAAATTCAAAAAGATAATGTAAGGAAGGTACATTCTTTAGGAATACTAATTAGAAATCCTTTAGAAATACTAATTAGAAATCCTTTAGAAATACAAATGCTGAAGTGTGGGTGTGTTTTAAATGCTGTATACTCTAGGTATATGCTGGGTCTGTCGGTAGTCCCTGCCGTGCTGCAGTTTTTGGGATTCTTCTTTTTCTTGCCTGAGAGTCCTCGCTGGCTCCTGCAGAAAGGCGATCCTGAGCAGGCCCATGAGGTGCTGACACAAATCCGGGCCACAGAGAGTGTCACTGAAGAGTACGACAGTATCAAGGGCATTATTGAAGAGGAAGAAAAGGAAGCAGGAGGTGAGCAGTGCCTCAGGGTTCAGGTTTTACCCAGAACCTGCACAGTAGAGAGAAGCTGACACAGTCGGCGTGGTTGTACAAACAACTGAATGATTGTTATAATACCTCCTGTTCATTACCGCAACGTTATACCTCATTTTATTGACCTTTTTTCAGGGGCACCAGTTCTATTCCGTATCCTGGCCTGTGCTCCTACCCGAAGAGCTCTCATTGTGGGATGTGGCCTTCAGATGTTCCAGCAGCTCTCTGGAATCAACACTGTAATGTACGACATTCACCGATGATATGTTAGCCGTACATGCTGCTGTAAATGTTAGCTGCTAATGTAGGAGACGTCTTCACATGAGAGAGTCCAGACGCTTTGTCTTGAGCTGACCTTTTTTGCTCCCTTAAGAATACATTTGGGTTAACCTTTTGCACTGCTAAAGAAATGCTTTGTTTTGTTCAGATTCTTTAATGAAGTTTTCAAAATTGTGCCAAAAATGTTCAGAAAAGCCAATCTTCATTACATCTTAGCATTACGTATGTCATGAAAATGTAGTGTAAGTGATAGTTTTATTGTACAGGTCTGACAATGAGTAAAAAAAGTCATCTTAATTATCCAGCGTAAAGAATACCTTGAACCAGGAAAACACATAAATAAGTGTTATTGCTGCAGTCACAAGGCTGCAGGGATCAAAGTTCAGTAGCCTTTGCATATCATGCTAAAATGTTACTTAGTAAACTCACCTGTGGATATCACATGAAATTAATAGCAAATGGGAAAAATGCTTATTTCAACTCATTTGTAAAGCTTAAATTTCAGTATTAATTCATGCTCCGGGCCTAGTTGTGCCCAATGTTATTATGGAAAGATCACAAAAGAATTTGCATGACCTCTTTACTCTTCCTGATTTTTTTAGGTATTATAGTGCCACAATTTTGCAGATGGCAGGAGTGCGGGATGATAAGACAGCCATCTGGCTTTCTGCTGCTACAGCTTTCACTAATTTCCTGTTTACACTGGTGGGCGTTTGGCTGGTGGAGCGGGTGGGCCGCAGAAAGCTGACTCTGAGCAGCATTATTGGTGAGGATATAGCCTCATGGAAAAATGTACATTTATACAGTATACGCCTGAAGACATCATCTAGATTGGAGGTTCCCAACCCTGGTCCTGAAGGATCACCTGCTCTGTGCGTATTATTATTTTCCCTGTTCCCAGCACACTCAATTCAATGAATTACTTATTTAACAGCTTTTTATTTTTTAGTTGATGTGGGTTTATTATTGTAGAGAAACCGCTAAAATGTTCAAAACAGTAAACCTGGGTTGGGAAACTCTGATCAAAGTTATTTCAATAAGCAGTGAGACATTGTTACGCAAACACGTGTCTTAGACAGTCACATAAGGAAGCTACTGATACCCCTTTCTGTAGTAATGTGTAGGGACGCAAAACATGTACAGTACATTTTTTAATGATGTATATTAATGTGAAATAATACACAAAAATCAATTAGCCGACTTAAATGGCTGCAACAAATATCATTACCTTTCACGTAAGCAACGGAGAAGGTACTGTGATTCATTCCGCAGGAAAGTGTGTGTGTGTTTGTCTGTCCGCAGTCCACGAGTGTGCGCTCTGTCCTTGTAAGTTATTTCCTTTTGTGTGAGCTATATATAGTTCATGTTATTATTATTACTAGACTTTTGAGAGCTTATGGAAATTGTACTAAAGTAAAGTAATATTACGGTAGCCATTTACATAGACACGAACTTTCCAATAGGTCTAATGCCGGAATCTAATTTAGAAGAAGAGAATTAGAAGTTCAACTTCGTCTTCAAGTTAGACAGAGCATGTGTGTGTCCGAAGAGTCGGAAGAGGTAAGTTTTTAAAGCCCCCGTGTCAAGATTTTTCACTTGTATTTTTATATTGTGTACATATATATTGTACATAAAAAAAGAGAAATGTTTGTCATCAGACAAGTGAAAAGGCATTTATATTTTTATATAATGACATTTTTTTAAAACTCTGAATTAAAGTAATTCCCGCTCGAACGGTAGTCAGAAACCTGGACGCCATGACTGATGACGTATTCGAGGTACTGCTGTGTGTAACAAGTACATGAATTCAGTGTCACGGTAGATGCTACCGAAATGGAAGAATGTGCTGTACTGGAACATTTTTTTTTACTCTCAGGCTCTGATTTAAGCAAACCAGAGAACGAATTTGCAATTTAAACAGCCTCAGAGGGAAACGTGCGGCCTTTCCTAATCCATTCATCACGCATTTCTTTTTTGTCTGGATCAGACAGAAATCAAACTAACACCATCTTGTGATGTTTTGCCGCAACCTGCCTCTAAACACCTTCGAAGCATGAGCACTGAAGCAGGACTTAAGCTATTAATAAACTTAAGGTCTTAAGAGTGCATGTACTGAAATCGTCATACTCGCTTTGTGCACGTTTGAAAATGAAATACTTGCATGCTGATGAATATCAAGGCAGAGACCGTTCCCCTGCTTACGTCATATGCAGAAGTCAGAATTTCTGAAGAGTTGGAGCGCTGGTGGTGTGAAATTTAATATTAGCAATATTTATGCCATAGAGTCATATTTCCACTAAATAGTTGCACATTTTACTAAAAATAATGCAAGTAATGATTTCGTGGACTCGAGGTGATATCTTGACACGGGGACTTTGAATTAAAATTTTTCCACGAATGTCCTGACAGTAGTAATGTTATAAGTAGTATTTGCATAAACACGTCATTCAGATAAATTAACGTAACCTAACATTAGGCCCTATTATACAACATCTGACATTATATATATACCAGTTGGTGCCACGTGAAAGGTCAGTGAATGCATGTGTTTGCTCCACCAGCCATTTTTCTTTTGTTAATTATTTTATCAATAATTGAATGTAGGACAAACACTGCGGTATTTAAACAGCTCTTTCTCTCAACCTCTTTACCTAAACTGTACTAACCTGCATAGACATTTATCATAAATCTTACCAATTTAAATATAATAAAATTTGATGCAGATGTTGTAAAGCCATTAGCTTGAATTTGGGCATTCACATGCCCACACAGGCAACCCAATAAACGAGGAGAATGGGGGGAAAAATATATCAACACTGCCACTGTTGGAGCTAAAACACTTGCACTTCACAGAACATTTTTTTTTTCGTTTAGTCAGTGTTTTTTCTTTTTGAGGAGAAAAAATGTTTTCGAATACCATTGAAAAGACAGTAAGTTATATTGTGGCTGTTTCTTTACTGAAACAACAAATTTCTAAACAAATTCACAAATGATGAGAGATGAAGAAGGGGGACAACTCGAATGCACTGAAAACGCAAGCTTTAACACTTACTATTTACAAGGATAAACTTATTCTCTTAGCTTATGTGTGCCTGTTGCTGTAAACTTAAATTTGCATCAAAAACAGGTTTGCATAAAGTATACAATACAGCAGTACAGTAGTACCACACAGTGGTTTTGCTATGGTATTACGTTCTACTAAAATATGAGCCTGTGTGCTTTATATTTCTGTCAAATAAATAACTAGTCATTTAAAAATCTTTGCCTGTAATATTATCTAATAAAAGTTCTAGATTATTCAGACTAATCTTTGCAGCTTGAGTAATGTGTGTGACATCTATTCTGTACTGCATTTTTAAGGCACTGGTGCCAGTCTCACTGTCTTGGCTATAGGCTTCCTGCTTTCTGCTCAAGCCTCTCCTCCAGTGACCTTTCACCCTGGTGACCCCACTTCTCCTAACTCAACCTGCGCACACTACGGGTGAGTGAGTCGCCCATGATAGATGCGTACTAGTAAAGTCTATATATCTGTACTAACACTGTCTGTTGTTGTTTTAATTGAGTAGAGTACAATGATAATAACATATGCATGCTCTAACACATTTTTCCAGATTTTGTGAGCAGTGCATGCTGGATCCAAACTGTGGTTTTTGTTACTATGAGAATGTTTCAAGCATATCAGATGCTTCCTGTGAGCTAGTTGATCCAGCCCACACAGAACAAGCAGCAAGTGGCAGGTTTGTTTTTGTGTCACCCAAAGGTTTCAAATTAACAGGCTTTATTTTCTCTCCTAATTTAACTTGTCTGGTGCAACTGAAATATTTATGCTTCATCCAGGTGCTCCAATGGTACCAAAGAAAACCCAAGTGTATTGTGGGCCTATAACTACTGCCCAACCTCCTATTCCTGGGTAGTGTTACTGGGTCTCATCCTTTACCTGGCCTTCTTTGCTCCAGGTTAGTACAGCTCTAATCCACAAGTAATGAGCCATTATAATATTTAATCACTAGATGACATTAGTGGTATAAATAGGCAAAAGTATTTGTACACTACCCCCCCCACCCCGCATTATCCTATATATATATATATATGTGTGTGTGTGTGTGTGTGTGTGTGTGTGTGTGTGTGTGTATATTATTTTATTTATTTTTTTATTTTTTTACATTTTTTGCTATACTGTATTAAAATTATTGCCTCTGCATTTAACCTATCCTAAGTGAGCACACACACAAATAGTGAGCACACACATACTCGGTGCAGTGGGCTGCCACACACATTGGGGGCGCCTGGAGAGCAGTTGGGGGATAGGTGCCTTGCTCAAGGGCACTTCAGCCATGATTTATGATTTAGGATTTATGATCGAGAAATAGCGACCCAATCACTTGAAGAGTATATACTAATACTGATATATAGAGTCTTCTTAAACGTTGTGTGTACGTGCATGCACATCTGTCTGCCTAAAGGGATGGGACCCATGCCATGGACAGTGAATTCAGAGATTTATCCACTGTGGGCTCGGAGCACAGGCAATGCCTGTTCTTCTGGCGTCAACTGGATCTTTAATGTTCTTGTGTCTCTGACGTTCCTCCATGTAGCAGAGTACCTCACATACTACGGTAAGAATCTTTACTAATGGCTAAACAGTACCTGCTGTAGACTTAAGAATTCTATCATACTGTATAATGTAACTTAAACCATATACATGAATAAACCTATGATTGTTGAAATAATTGTGAGCTATTTATTCAAAATATTTATTATTGCATTGAATCTCAAAAATCTCCTATGAGTTAATAAAGTAATTGTCAATGTAATATTACTGCAGAAGGTTACTCACAACCCGTTTTTTGCCTATTCATTTCTGTTTACTTGTAATGTGGTTGTAATGTTTTTATTTCGAATACTATGCTTTTTGTATTGTTTACTATTTGCTTCCCCTTTTTAGGTGCGTTTTTCCTGTACACTGGCCTGACTGTGCTTGGCTTCTTCTTCGTGCTGGGCTGTCTGCCAGAGACTAAGGGTCTCATGTTGGAGGACATGGAGACTCTGTTTAATAGGAGGCTCTGCACCTGTGGAGAGCTGGGTGGTGAACACGCACCCTATATCAGGGTAAAAGGGGGTAACCTTCTCTCAGATGAAGATGTGTCTGATGGGGAGTAGTTTTCTGGGCACTTTCTTCCCATCTTCTCTGGTTCTGCAGATGTTAAATTCGCCTCAGTTTTCACAATCTCTGGAGTGTGGCTCTTCATGGCAGTGCAGAGAATCAGCATTCTTCCTGACCCTTTTTTGTGTCCTTCAGACTGAATGTCCATTCTCCTTTGTAGTTAAGTGAATTGTTGGGAGTCTTGAACAGTATATATGTATATTTTTATTAGGGTACCGTTTTATAAATAATATAAGATAAGACCCACAGGAGCTTCTGGGTTACTCTGGAATGTGGTGGTTTGTGGGGTTTGAGTTAAGGGTCATTCCTGTTATCCAGTAACAGTTTTTAACATTGTTTTGGAGAGAAATTCCAGGGTTTTAGCATTCTATTAGAATAGGGACATGTTGAACTATTAGGAATGCATGTTGATCAAGCTCAGGGACTCAAAAAATAATGGGTAGATTGTTCAGACATAGACCATAACTAGTTTTCACCACATTTTAAGAATGTAGCAGAACGATTATTGTTTAATAGAATATATCATTAGCTAGTGATTTTTTGGGGTCCAAGTAGACACTGTTACTACAATTTTGCACAAAAGTACATATATGAAAAGTTCATAGGCTGACCATGATGTATCTGGTTATCATTTCATTGTCCATACAGCTGATTCATTTATCAGGGTTGCAGGGATGCTGAGGGCATTTTTGGATGACCGAGGTGGGGTACACCCTGAACAGATCGCCAGACCATTGCAGTACATGCATACATCCACATTGTTATTCATACTGAGAATATCCAATAATAATGATTATCCTCCCAGATTTTCTTACATATTGGAGGAGGGACACAAAGGGGGGGGGGGGGGTTTCCCCCTCTGTTGAGGAGGGTAAAAAGAGATACACATTGGAGAGGACAGACAGGATATGTATAGAGCATGGGCAGTTTGTACCCTGGCACCACCAAAGAAGGAAAGAAAGGGTTTCTTATCACAATCCAATACAGACTTGTGCTCACTGAGGAGTTCTGCCCTTTGTGAGGAGTTTCAATATGATTGAAAATCACACAGATTTATCTGATGAAATCTCAGAATAAGGTTTTTTGACTGTACACACTGCAATGCAATCTTTATGGCCTCCTGAAAGGACTTACAGTAGTATGCTTTCATCATACATACACTGATCTCTAATTTATTGGCATCAAAAATCACACAGGGTACTTATAAAGTGCTCAAGTTTGTATTATTCATTCATTTTCATTTTCGGGGCAGTAGTGCCTTAGTGGTTAAGGCGATGGGTTACTGATCCAAAGGTCAGCGGTTCAATCCCCACTATCACCACTGTTGGGACCTTGAGCAAGACTCTTAACCAATAAATTGCTTCTTGTGGAAGTTGATTACTTTGCACTCAGGGCATGATACAATTGGAAGAATATATCAATAGAAATTAGTGTAAAAAATGGAATAATATGTTTAAGGTGATGAAGAACGGTCTAAATATATCATTTAAGCCGTGTGTTATAATATGTGCCTTCTTTAGAGAAAATATGAGAAAATAAATCATGGGGACAGAAAAGTCACTGTATAACAGGAACGACCCTTGAATTCTGGGTCTTCCCAAATTCTTGAATTTTTGCTATTATGTTATACTAATTGCATTAAATAAAGAAAATAAATAAAGTTTTTTTCAACCGACTAAACTTCACAGTTTTAAATGTTGTAGCCTCATTTGGATTTGGGAAAGTTGCATTATGGGACACTGGAACTAGAAGAAAGAATTGCTTACATATCAGTAAGTATTATTAGTAATTAGTAAGGTGTTTGTTTGTTTGTTTGTTTGTTTACCTTTGGCATTGTTGCCAAGCTTACAGTTATTTTTGTGAAAGAACAACTCTTAAAGCAATGTGCATCTAAAACATGTTCCAGAAGTATAAATGTTTGCAACATCATTTTATTTCTGTCTTCTGCTGCAGCTGCAATAATGGTGCCATTATACCTGGATTTGTCTTTCAAGAACAATGAACAGCACATCTGAGATCAGTAAATGATGTTTTTTTTAATAAAGTGTAAATACATTATATGAACAATGTTATAATGGGTCTTGGTGTGATGTTGCTCAAACTTGAAGCACTTCAGTCATCATCAACAATCCTGTTTTTTTGTTTGTTTATTTGTTGTTTTTTGGGCTCATTCATGCACTACTAGTGTTTACAATATTGTAATTATTATATTGAGTTGGAGGGAAATAAATCATGATGGTCTATTAAAGAGTGCTCTATATTTAATTATGTTGATTATTGTTTTATTACATATATTGATTAATTACAATGTATATTTCATTATTAGATTAACACATCCAAAATGGATGTAGAACAGTCCTAGCACCCTGCCTCCCACATATTTATTTATTATTAGATTTTTGTGGAAATAAAATGTACATGCAACACATGTAATGTGCATATTTTCATATACACAGAACACATAAATCCAAGCCCATAAACCCCCTGTTGAAAATCCAGGTGTTGGATATAACTCGGCAGTAACATAAACTAAACTCCAACCTTCTCCATAAGCTGTCTCTTATCCATCTTATCCTACTTTATGTAGACAAATCTGTCTTTATCTTTTTCTGACAAATAAAATTTGTAAAAAATGTAATTCTCAATTTATCTGATTTCATTATTTCTTTAGCTGCTAATTATGAAATGTGTCTCAGCCTCTAGTTTGCTAAAAATGTAAGTGTTGGAGCTGAGTAACCCCTATATCCTTTACATCACTGAATCCAGACACATGATGCAGAGTACTGATTATAAGAAGTGGTGAACAATCTGGCAATATGGAGACCTCCCCTCCACATGCAGTGTAATTAATATCTTGTGTTTCACTTTCATTGTATGGTGGCAGGGGAGTGAGCTGCACCTTCCCTTCCTCCACCGTCATGGAGGCACCTAACCCCAAACTGCTCTCCGGGGCAAAATACACATGCATTGCTAGAAGAGCAAGCAATTGTAGAGGAACACTATGGTACCTAATTGTACCTTAAGGGGTACTGCTGCATATATATATATATATATATATATATACACACACACATATATATGCAGCAGTACCCCTTAAGGTACAATTAGGTACCATAGTGTTCCTCTACAACTGCTTGCTCTTCTAGCAAGGCATGTGTATTTTGGAGAGTGTGGGGAAAAGAATTACTTGTCTGAATGAGTAAGCCACATGGGTACACTCAATCTCACCACCTGTTCACACTAAATATTTTTAAACTGTCACCATTTCTCCACAGCAAGGCACTTTTTAGTGGGAAGTGGTCTTAAAAAAATGTGTCCTTTTTTTGACAAAATACAAAAATGTGATTGTTTCAAATAAGCAAAGCAGTTAGTGTTTTTATACCCACAATGGTGGAGTGATTTGTATGTAGATCTATGGTTATGTAAGGAAGTATTGGGTAGCCATTGCCTTCGGTAGTAAATGCAGAAAGGTGACAAATTCAAGTAAAAGGTGCAGGATGGTTTTCGTATCCCTTTAGAAGGAAATGTTGTTGCAAAATCAGAACAAAATCATTCTGACTGTTCATCTTAAAGGGGCCCATTCACTCATCTGGCATATTAAATAAAGATGAAATACAGTGTTATATCCTGTAAATAAAATGGAGTTGGCCACAATGTCCTTCTGAAATCATTTGCTTACTCCTGTACATGAGTGCCAATAAACCCCTGCACCAGGCACAATGATATTAGTTAACATTTCCGACTTTTTTATTCCTCTTGAAATCATATGTATGCTTCTGTTTCTTAACACTTGATCACTTTTCCACTTTTCCACTTTTCCACTTTCTATGAGTCGGTGTTGCACTGCCAAATTATTATGCATGCAGAAGAACTTTCCTCCGGTCACACAGTCTTGTTGTTGGTATTGTTATTGTAAACAGACAGAACAAAATCAAGATCTAAAACAGGGTAATAAGAGATGCTAAGCCCGTGAGCTGGTGTGGTTTTTCCAGATATTCCACCAGAATTAACTGATATTAGAAGATAAAAACACTTAGGCTACACTGGTGAATGGGCACCTTTAACCTGACATTTGACTTATTTATCCCCCACATATGTTGTTGTTTCTCCTTTGGACTTGCTTACAGCACATAATCCTCATGCTCTTGTTTCAACAAACTTAAGCAACATGATATTTATTTCAATCCAGTTTTGGTTTCATTTTTCACCAAAGTCTTAAATTAATGAGAAAAAATTTAACCACTTCATAAAGTCTTTTCCAGCACATCCGAAAAACTTTCAATAGGGTTAAGGGCAGGACTCTGGGAGGCCAATGCATATGCGAAAATAATCCCTCATGCTCCCTGAACCATTCTTTCACTATCTGAGTGCCCATTTATATACCAGTGCGATCAGGGAAGAAAAAGTCCACTGATTTGAGAACCTGCTCATTCAGTACATTCAGGTTATCCACTGACTTCATGTCAGTGCCATATTAATGTTGCTGAGCCTCGACCTAACCAACTGGAGCAACAATGGCATGAAGATTACATGCTGTGATCAAGGCTAAATGCACTCCATGTAAATATTACAGTGTGTGACTCTTTTGGCCGGGCAGTGTATATATGTATGCATATGTGTGTGTGTGTGTATGAAATGTGGCACTGATTTTTAGATATCATAGATTTACCATGTAAACGTCACCATGGAGCGGCCCGGTTCAGTGGGCGGGGTTTGGTGACGCATTGCGGCTCGGAGTTGCGCCCCGCTCGGCGCGTGAGTCTGGGGACGCCGCTGCTCTGACGAGACCTAATTTCCCAACTCGAGCAAATCATCAGGCTTCTTCACCATACATCATGACAGCAGCAAAATATCCTCCGCAACCGCGTTGAAGTGATAGCGTGTAAATATGGCACAGGCGAGACGGAGGTGAGATCCGCATAGCGCTCGCTCTACTAATCCCCTCCGGCGTGGATCAGAGTGATCCGCTGCTTTTTGTGGATCTTTTGTGACCGTTCAAGCTTTTGGGGAAACGCAGGATCATGACAAGCGGACAGGACGAGAGTTCAGTTCGTGTCGCACTGAGGTATGATATGTGGACTACTGCTTGTTGCATGGTCACTGTGCTGGGGTGTTGTGTAGATGTTATAATAATAATAATAATAATAATAATAATAATAATAGTAATAATAATAATAGTAATAATAGTAGTAGTAGTAATAATCATAATAATAGTAATGATAATAATAATAATAATCATAATAATAGTAGTAGTATTATTAATAATAATAATAATGATACTATTACTACTACTACTACTAATAATAATAATAATCATAATAATAATAATAACCAGCATGCATCTCGAGTCTGTGTGGTATCCGGGCCTGACACTTCTGAAAGAGCTGCTGCAACGCCTAGACAGAATGACCGTTTCACTGTGTTATCTCCTCTGTGATGAGACTGGTATTTCTGCAGCCTGCACGCTTTAGCACATCATGCAGTCCTTGCAGGTGATGTTAGACTTTATGTTTTATATCTGGCTTGCACTGAGGTGCTACAGCCCTGTGATATACACAAGCACGCAGATCTGGCACACAGGAGGCGTGTGTGTTTGTGTGTGTGTGTTTATTTGGAGATATAGGCAGTCAGGTGCATGGACAGGGAGTCACACTTGATATAGTTAAGTGCTTACACTGTCTTACAAATCAAGGCTTGACCCGACTGCATACGGTTGAGCGACGGTTAGTCGATGAAAGAGCAGCTTTATGGATGGACTGCTCTTTTTCAGCCCACAAGAATCAGTGGGATGAGCTGCTGCTCCTGCTGTTGGGTCTTAAAGTGCCCTGAGACCACAGATTTCCCTTAATGTTATAGATTATAGAATGATAATAGCTTATATTATAAGAAAGAACAGACAGAACAGTTGAGGAACAGACAAACAGTTGTTTTTCAGATATTATTATAGTATTTATTTTATTAATTCATAATTTCTGTGAAAATGATCATTTTCCTGATGACTCATCCTGGACTAGGCCTAGGTTTGTCTAATTAAACCCTTTCTGTAGACCTCAGGTCTATATGTCCCACCCCCACCAAGGGTGGGCCTCACTCCACAGTTAACTACAGTTAACTCGTGTTAAATTCTTCACTGTTCTCCTTTGCTACACTACTTTACATTTGTAGTGTGGCTCCAAGTGTGGTCCATTTTGAATGCATCTAACATGTTGTATAATTCATATACTTTAACAAGCTGTCACTCTGACAGCTGTTTTAAAATAAAAAGGAAGTATGTCAAGATATAGAATGCAATCACAGCTCTCAAGATATATCATGATGGTTTTAAAAAAGGAAGCCTTTGTTTTCTTCTTTTATTATAAAAAAAAAAAGGAAATCATTCTGTGCCATTTTCCTGTTTTTAGATATTATCTGGTTGTGGCATGGTGGAGTAGTGGTTAACATGTCCACCTCACAGTAAGAAGGTCCGGGGTTCGAGACCCGGGCTCGGCGAGGGTGTTTTTGTGTGGAGTTTGCATGTTCTCTCCATGCTAGCGTGGGTTTTCTCTGGGTATTCCAGGTTCCTCCCACAGTCCATAGACATGCACATTAGGCTCTCCAAATTGTCCCTAGGTGTGAGTGTGTGAATGGTTGTGTGTGTGTTGATGTTCAGCCAACACAAACAGAATGGTCATAAAACAGATGATGCCCACATGTTACAGATTTATTTATTGAGCATTAAGTCAAATATTCTTGATCTTGCTCTGGTTTTGGGACTAAGACAAAAAAACCCCCCAAAAAACCCAACCAAACAGACAAACAAACAAACAAAAAAAAAAACATGAAACTTTGACCTTTTAATAATAGCATTCTATATGAACCTTTACATGATTCATTCATTAATTTACTCATTCATTTTTTAATTAATTAATTCATTCAGTGACTCATTCACGGATTCATTTTCTGTACTATTTATCTACTGTGTTGTGAGGAAGTTGGAGCCACTATGAGTGTATATAGTGTGTAATGGGCCTTATAGTGTATGAAAAGGCTCAGTATCAGCTCTTTTGAGGTTTCCATGAGTATTCTATAAATCCTGGAGGATATTTTCACAGTAGAACCCACAATGATTATTGTTGAATGGATAAATGAAATGTGACTTTTAAAAGACCAAAAATATATTTCATGAGTTAAATATTTTGTGTTCATAAATACCGAAATAATGAGCTCACACATGCAGTTACCTACTGCTGTGCTTTTTAAAATGTTTTATTTTATTTATTTATTTATTTTTACATCATTTCAAGTAGCACATTAGCATATGAATTTTCTTTGTCTCTCTTCACACTGAAAACATAAAAAAAACATATAATAAGTCTTGTAATGTAGTCCTCAGCATAAAGTGTTAATTAGTTTTATGGTGTGTTTAATTATGTCTGTTGAACATAGATGGTGTTGAGGAAGTGATGTATTTGCTGAACCAGCTTCATATTAGATGACATCATCATAAACCAATAACAATAACAATAGCAAGTTCCTGTAAGGTACTCTTTGTGAAAAATTGGTGTCACTGGGCAAGTCAGTTTGGTTTGTGTTCCTAGTCAAAGGACAGGTGTGTGTGACGGTGCCCTCATCACCATAGTGACACGGCCGACACAGTTAGTCAGTGAGTCAGCATCTCAGAGGCAGCACAAATGTCCTTGGCTTGGCAGCATGAGTTGCGAATATAGATCACGTGATCAAAATCTGCTTGCAGAATGGCCACGTCTCATCTCATCTCCTGATCTCTCATAGAAAAAAACAGATCAGGTCTTGAGGCGGTATAGTCATCTGATTAGTGTGTGCACTGTATACAGTATTCTTACAGGGTATGTAACACCCATATATATAATATATATAAAGAAATTGTGGTAGAAATGAATCTTGGACACCCACCCCCCTTTGGACTGCCTCTTAAATAATAAACCAGGAATACAACTACATATAAAAATACGTACTTTTATTTCTAAATTCACTGGACACAAAATCAATACAAATCTGAAAGGAATCACATGTAGACTCTCCCCAAAATATAATCTTATTATCTAAGCCTTGAATGGTTGATGTAGAAATAACTGTGCCCTGATTAAATCCTGTTGCATAGGAACAGTTTATGTAACGTCATAATGCATTTATCATTCATTCATTTTCTAAGCTGCTTGATCCTAATTATGTAGGCTGGTGCTCATCTGGGCGAAGGCGGCGTACACCCTGAACAGTTCATCAGACCATCGGAGGGCCAAAACACACACAACCATTCACACTCACACCTAGTGACAATGTGGATCAGCCAACTGTTCATGTTTTTGGACTGTGGGAGGAAACCGGAGTACACGGAGGAAACCCATGCAAGCATGGGGAGAACATGCAAACTTCACACAGAAATGACCCGAGCCCAAGAATCGATCCCATGCCTTCTTGCTGTGAGGCGGACATACTAACCACTACACCACTGTGCCGTCCGTCATAATACAGCATATCTAAAATAATCCAATTGTGAAGCTTCAACTACCTCAGATTTTCATGTCATAATACTAAAATAAGTTTATAATAATATTGTCCAGCAGTGTTCATATGTGCCTGAAGGATAAAATCCAAATAAGCATCATCTGTCCATGGACGTATTGGACTGCATTCTTAAACATTCCTCTGTAGTTACTGCAAGGCCTACATTTAAATGAAAGAAACTCCAAAATAAACTGCAACCACTGAAAGTCTACAGTAGACTTTAAACCATCTGGCCTGATCTTTTTTTTTTGCATCCTTAAGAGTGTAAGAACTATGTCATTGTGGAGTCCTCTGACCACATGTGCAGTTTCATTCCTTGTTTTAACACAGAGTGGAGGTGATTCTTCACTATAACATGCCTAAAAGGCAGCATTTATATGAGGAATAGATTGGGAATAATTATATAGTTACTTCATGTGCTTACCACACCCAGACCCGCCTCTGTTTGGATGCGTTTACTTATTTCATCCCCTTTCCATACTGAATGTGTTTCTCAGGCATGTTGCCTGATCAGCTTGTGTCTGTCCTTTCTCACCACAAAAAATAAAAAACACAAGTTTTTTTATGTCTGTACCGTACAGTGGGTTAGACACACCTAATGGAAACTATTAAGATTAACGCTGCACCTTCACAGGCACACACACCAAACATACCTGCTTAGCACCATTGATTCTCCACCCAGATTTAACCATTGCACTGATCACGTCACACACCTAAAACACACCATTCATACGTGCTTAATTCATTCTATTGTTCTACAAGTAATAACCCATTGAATTATGGACTCATTTTTATGTACAGAAATATAAGCTGTCAGTAGGTTTTCATGTTTTTGGCTGTTACAGAATAATAACTGTTATCTTGTACAGACCAGTACAACCAAATCATTTGAACAAAGTTAAAATGAATACAGATATAAGATAATACACAGTTGCAGTATTAATGTGCTGCTCAGTGTTTGATTCATTTTTTAAATTCTTATCTGGTTTGTATAATAGATTAAGAATAATGACTGGACATGCAGAAATGTCAAACAGTCCACACTTTCAAGAGACAAGAAGCATAAATAAAAGTTAGCATAGATATTAGCTATCAAGCTAACATTGATAAGGATTTCAACATAAAATGTTTGTACTGGGGCAGCACAGTGGGGTAGTGATTATCACATCCGCTTCACAGCAAGAAGGTCCTGGGTTTGAGTCCCGGGCTCGGGTGTTTCTGTGCAGAGTTTGTTCTCACCGTGCTCGCGTGTCCATAGGCATGTCCACAGGTCCACAGTCCAAAGGCATGCACATTAGCCTAATTAGATGAGTGTGAATGTTTTTTTTTTTTTGTGTGTGTGTGTGTTGGCCCAGTGAAGGTCTGGTGAGCTTTTAAGGGTATATCCCTCCTTCACCCAGTGTCGGCTGAGATAGGCCTCCCAGCGATCCTAATTGGATTAAGCAGTTTGGAAAATAAGTGAGAATGTTTGTACTGGTAAATATCTGAAAACATCTCTAAAACCTATTATCTAAAATTATCTAAATATTCATTGTAGACAAAAACAAACCCAGTCTTGTGCTCAGTTGCTCTCATTTCTAGTTCATTGCAATGCCACATGCAGAAACCGTTGTGTTTTGTGAGGCCTATTTAAGTCATGTTTACATAGACATTAGAGCCATTCTGTCACCAGGTCATGGTTTTGCTTCAGACTGTTTTGGAAATTAACCACTTAATTAAGAAACTGAGCTACTGATGCAGTTTTTGATTATTATTTTTTCATTCAAAATGAAGTTGTATCTTATTTGCATTAAGGGAGAACTTTTGTTTTTAGATGTTTTTTAGCAGAAATTCAGTTAACATGGTGTTTATAAATATATATATACATTTGTCAAATGATACTGACTTTACTGGATGTCTTCTTGTTATTGTCAGATATTATATTTCATAATCGAGTGTTGTATTATCATCAGTGTTAATACCTTTATACAATATACTCAAACTGTATATTATACTGATACTCTTGACCTTTGACCTTAGGGAGACATGGAGAATAGGCCTGGTGTGCTTCTAGGAGAATAGAAACATTCTTTTGCTATTATATACTTAAATAGTCACATACAAATTAAGTACCATGAACACAAATGAGTCTGAGGTGTGTCTGTGTGTTTGAATTGTGAAAATTGTGCTATTTGTTATCCTCTTACCTCCAATCTGCAGTTTTCTCTGAAATATCTGTGTAATGACGGTGCTTTTGGTTCATAATTTGTACCTTCTCTTGTGCAATAATAGGTTTTCTGCTCACACTTTCCATTTTGAAATGCCATTTCTGAAGACATGACCATCATTGCTCACTGCTCAGGGAGGACCTGCTTTTACCTGCAGGAAACACCAGAGCATTGTCCCTTGTGTTCATAAAACATGGCTGTTTTCATTGGCTTAAATATCTGGACGACCTTCTCGAACCATGCAAAGTTCTTTCCTGGAGGTTGCTGCTTGCCCTTTAAGTCAATTGTAGCATTCAGCCTCAGCTTCAATGCTTGCATTTGAATTGTTTTCTGTTCACTTGTACCCATTTTCACAGAAATCCTGAGACTGCTGTTTAGGTTTGGATTAAATCTGTTAATTATTATTTATTGGTTTGTTTGTTTGTTTGTTTGTTTGTTTTAAAATAAAGCACACTGCTTTTTGCTGTGGGGTTATCTCCAAGTTACCTGAATTTGTCCTTTTGATTCAGTCCTGGAAACTCCTGATTTCTAGATACAGAAGAAAGCTTTAATCGCCTGGTAAGGGAATAGTGAACAAGGAGTCTATTTGAGACTGCTCCATTGATTCCCAAGCCATTTTCGGTCTGACCTACTCACTGTTTATTCTCGTGTATTCCACCGTGCATTTGAGTTGACCCAGTATCTGTTTACACCCAATATATCCCATACTGCATTTAGCAGTGGTTGAGTTCCATAGACTTCACTTCACCCCTCTTGTACTGGAAGTCCAGCAGCCCATGTAAACTATTAATATTCAGGGAATCAAGGCCGGACTTTGCTTCCTTAGTCTGTGTGTAATCAATAAAGCTCCAACCTTTGCTACTTCAATTTATATGTGTTGCTGTAATCCAATATTATACAGTACAATATTTATCTCCCCTCTTTAATATACCTATCCCGAGTACAGTAATTGTGAAATTAGGCCATTTGGAAAGCAGAACGTTAAATAGTTAGGATAAAATAGGCACGACTAACAAACAAGGAGACTGTTTTGTTTGAATTAGTTGTCAGTAGCCAAAATGTTTTTTCTATGAGGGTCACCTTTTTAAAAATGAAAATCATAGTAATGTACAAATTGCACATCCAAAGAGTTCCTTTTGGTAAGCTTCTTTATTTAGAAATATTGATGCGTTTCAACTAGTGACTTTGTCAAAGTCATACTTGCTGAATCACAGTTTTGTTGCTGTGTCCTTAGAGGGCTTCATTCCCTGACCGAACGCTTTGCCATGGCACAATTCCTTCAAATGCAGCCCAGAAATTCAGCCCTATTTTTCCAAGCCATGATGGATTTAGCTGTTGGTCCTAACCTATCCCAAGATTCAGTGAGCACTGTCCATAGATATAGCTAACAAGGCAAATGCGTAACCTTCTGTAGACATGTCCATCTTATTTACACCATTCTACACCATTTGGTTTGTAATGGTTTAGCCTTCACAGTCAAGCAAGGCCTTTTTTTCACAGACTGCATTCTTTAAGTACTTTCAAGGGTGTAGCATCAGAACTGTGATTCAGCCAATGAAGTGATGACTGAATAAGAGTTGAGTTGGCATTTGTACCCATTCAGCCTTCCCAATTAGAAAACAGGGATGAGGTGTACCTTCTGAAGCAAGTCACTCATTAGTCACAAAGGGAACATGCTGAATCACATGAATTCACACTTAACAAAATACACGAATTCTTCAAATGCTGCTTTAACAATAAAACCACAAAACACCCACATATCCACACTGTTACTGCATCAAAATACAATCAAACTGTATCACATTCCATCACAACCAAGATCACAAGTCACACAATCCTGTAGTTACAATATTAACAAATTTTTAAATAAAGCTATTCAAGAAGACCAAGGCTTCCCTTCTCATTTAAACCTAGAGATTCAAGATTTAAAGATCTTCCAGTGAGCAGTTTGGATGCTTAATATAAATAGTTGTGACGAACAAACCATGTGGCTAATCTGTGCACCACAGAAAATGTTATCTAGTCAGTAGTCAGTAGACACACATGCATAGTTTAGGTTCCTTTACAGAATGCAAGGTTTCTATGAACAGCAATTAATGCTGCTCTTGTTTTTACTCAGACCTTCATTAACATTAAGCCAATGGATTTGAGAAAAAAGAAGTCTGTTTAATCTTACACTGGTGTATGATAAAATATAGTACACTTGGCTCAGATAGTCTTGGTTTTAGGTTATACCATATAGACTGGCCTATAAAATATTTCTAATGTAACCCCATCTGAAGGAAAAAAATAAACATATAAAGGAACTATAAGGAAGTGTAGCCGTTATGCTTTCAAGCGAGGAAATCAAGTCAAGACAAGAGATTATTATACAGGGTGGGGAAAGGTGCAGGGCGTCCACTGGTTCAGTTTAAACAACTGCACAGCTGTCAATCATTCCAGATCCATACTTCATTTGGCTTTTTGCTGTGGAAAAAAGAATGGCTGCTCTTTCAGTGTAGTTTTGCACCAGTTCCCGCATACTGCAATGTTAGAATTCCAAGCTTCTGTGCAGTATGCATAAATGTAGGTCTGCTTACATCATTATTTTAAAATCAACATCAACTTTTCTTGCATTTTTACTAGATAGCAAGTCCAGCCAACAAACATTTATTAATGCAAACTGTACTATACACACATGCACACATTTGCACATTTATCATCATTTAAAGGTAAAGATTTAGACCTAAATACAGCAGGCATAGGTTTAGTATTTTTAACTTTTTACTTTCTAGTCTGACTAATGAATCTGTTGAATGAGACAAAACAGAGTGTTGAGTGCATGTATTTTATATTATGTGTATATTTATAAATTGTTCATGTATTTATTTATTTTGATGGCCTGGCGAGCTGTCCAGGATGTACTATGCTCTATGTACTTTGGGCGCCAGCCACCGACCCTAATTAGGATTAAGCTTTTCAGAAAATGAATAAATGAATGTATTTATTTATTGTGGACAGTGATTTAGAGATTGCATTTAGAGAGCAAATTTTTTGCCAAGCTGGTTAGGAGTTGCATAGGGAAAAGAATGACAGGTAGGGACCTGTCTTCTGCAGATGCATAGTAAAGGGAGCCCTGCACACTCTTCCTGCAGTTTGGCTTAATATTAAATATTCATTTATCATCTCCTTTCTCACTGTATTCATATGTATTGATAATTAGCAGAATGTATGATATTTATAACAATATATTATTATCTTGCACAAAACTGGCCTCTGCTTACTGGTCTTGCAGCAATGATACAGGACACACTGAACAGATCTACACTGAACAGATCTCATAGTCCCTTTTCTTTTTCTGTCTTTTGTCTTCTTCAAGTTTTTGTGCCAGTGAATGTGCACAACACTGCTGGCTATGAGGCTTAAGATCTAGACAGGGGCCCATCTCTCTCTCTCTCTCTCTCTCTCTCTCTCTCTCTCTCTTTCTCTCTCTCTTCTCTTCTCTTCTCTTCTCTTCTCTCTCTCTCTCCTTCACACATGCACACGCCCACACACATACACACATGCTACATAAGCACAGTCTTGGTTTGATTTAGTTGCCAAATGTTGCAGGTATGTATATAAACAAAGAATTATTGGAGAAAAATTATTATTATAATGAATTATTATTACCTAATCATTAGTTGTTTTTTTGTTTGTTTGTTTGTTTGCTTGTTTTTTACAATAACCCAGTAATTGTTTATAAATTAATGTCACAAAAATATTTACATTTTCTACATAAACAATCCTAAGAAATGAAAATTGCCTACTAAAATAAGCTTGTAAATTAAGAGACTTTTTAACAACAAAATCTAGAACTGAAAGGTATAGGAGATCGAAAGAAGTAAAGCAGCCTGTCAGATTTTATATATTGCCTTGTTTTTCTATTCTGAGAACTCATCCACCTACCACACACCTACATCTCTCCTGCACCCCTGACTCTCTCCATATTTTCTTTCCAGTGTCCGGTGCATAATTGTCCCAATGCCCAGATCCAGTATCACATACAGACACAATGCCAGCTCTGTGCTGCGCTCAGTGTTTAGTCCTCTGCAGCCCAGCCTGCACAATAGAGCTCTTATACACACAGATAGCACCAAAGCGTTCTGTCAGGTGCCACACACACACAGCCTGCACAGCCTTCTCTCATTCCTCTCCGAATACTGTCAATGAGAGGTCTTTGAAACATGTTTTATTATTCATTTTATATCTACATTTATGAACATTAAATATACAGTGCAGTCTACTGGACCCGGGCAGTGATTAATAATAATAATTATTATTGGCGGCACGGTGGCGTTGTGGTTAGCACATCAGCCTCACTGCAAGACGGCCTGGGTTCGATTCCCAGGCTCAGGTGTTTAGGTGTGGAGTTTGTATGTTTTCCCCATGCTTAAGTTGGTTTAGTGTGAATGGTTGTATGGGTGTTGGCCCTGTAATGGTCTGGCGAAATGTTCAGGGTGTACCCCGCCTTTGCCCAGAGTCGGCTAAGATGGGCACCAGCCTCCCCGCAACCCTAATTAGGATTAAGCGGCTTAAAAAATGGATGAATAATAATTACAGTGGAACCTCGGTTTTCGAATGTAATTCGTTCATAAATGTTGTTCTGAAATCAATTTGTTTATAAACCGAAACATATTTTCTCATAAGAAACCATGTATAATGGATTAAGCTATTCCTGACCTCCTCCTCACTCCACAGTTGTTTTATAGTATAACATACCAACTGAATAAAGAATATTTTAAGTAAGAAAAGACAATTTTATTCATTACCTGAACCAACTGAATAAAGAATACAGTTTCCAATAAGTTTCATTCACCAGACACCAATGGCTTTTTCAGAGTTTCATATCATTTCTTTCTTTACCTTTATCGTTTGTTCTCACTATTTTTCTTTTTGCCTTTACACTTTCTATACATTTTTCAGGTAACATAGTGGCTTATCGATGAAAAAAATATCACCAAAATCTGAGAAAAGTTCAGAGTGGGTGTTCTGTGAGAAAGCGCTGTGATGAAACTAACCACACGCTGCCGCCAGCTTGTGCATCGAAGTGGGCGTTCCTTGAGCAAGCGTTGCATGGTGAGACTGACGCGCACACACTGCCGGGGTTTGCCAGATTGTTCAACAACCGAGCAATTGTGCTGCAACCGAGTGCATTTATGGCTCCGAAATTTTGTTCTTGAACCGATCTGCTTGAAAACCGAAGTTCCACTGTATATAAAATCTTGAGTCGATTTTCTGTAGAACAGTGCTTGATACGTCGAAGTAGAGCTAAATATATTGTATGTGGGAAAAATAATAGTACTACAATTTCATCCCGACAAGCCTGTT
>JAQMYF010000007.1:15039996-15060747 GCA_030014195.1 Neosilurus mollespiculum
CATACATACATATACATATGTTACATTGGTTAAGCTTTGAAGGCATCTCTTCATCAGTATTAGACCTTTTTGTGTTGGATTGGATTTGGTTGTGTGTGTTTGTTATAATTGGGGGAATGTGTTTTTGATTTGTGTGTTGCCTTTTTTTCTGTTCCCCCATTGCCTAAATTGAAACAGAGCTAGGTAACATGCCTGTGGGTAAGTACCGGCTACCATCCTCCCCTATACTGCGTTCTGAGAGCATGGGTCTCCTCCGTTAAACTAACCACAGACTAGCAGTTTCATCTGCAGGTGCATGAGGCGTACTGCTGTGAGGCTTAGCTTCATCCCTTCACCCCCCTTTCATCCCTTTTTCATGCCAGTGGCTCTTACATGTGCTTCAACCACACAATTAATCACACATTAACCATTAGTATAAGCTTAAAGCCCTGACCCATGACAGGTTAAAGAGGATGTTTTCGTATTAGCAGGTTCATACGATTGAACACCAAATGCTTTTTAATCTCCTTGAGACAACTAGTCTTGAAGTTCCTTACATCATAGCGTCTCGACCCAGCTGAACAGTATGGATCCATGTTTTAAAGCTGAACAACAAGCATGGCGACCCTGAGCTTATATTATCCTCTTCTGCTTTTTCTGTGATCTTAATACACAATTTAACTAAGATCTATTTAACAATTCTCTTAAATCGAGAGGAGCGTGACATCCACTGAAATACAGTAAAACATCTGGAGTTGCCTCTAGAGTACTCAGCAATGTATTCATTTTGATCACCATTTTATTTTTTGTATAATTCCTGTTCAGAGAATGAAGATGACAGTAGCAGTGATGAATCAACACAAAGTCCTGCAGCAGATGGAAAGTAAGTCAACATTCTGGATTTAGTCGTTTTGTTTTAATATACATCAGAATTACAGTTGTTTCTGGATGGATTCAATCTCATTCCCTCTGTCTTGTTGCAGCACCATGGCAACCGATCTCATGAAGCTCTGTGGAGAAACCAAGTCCAGGAGTAAGGTAAGATTGCTGAATGACTGTAAATGGTTTTATTCATCAAGGTCATTGAGTAGTCTCACAGGGGTAAGGGAAGAGGAATGGACCACTCCATTGTCTATACAATCATACTGTGTGTGCAATTACCAAGGACAATATCCATCAGTATATGCACACTCGTGTATAATGGGTATTTAAAACTACAGCAATTGCACTTTAACCATGAATGTCATATAATGAAGCTGTGTATCATTTTACATCATTTTGCACCAAATAAATTCTAGCTACTTTGACCTCCCCTTGAGGTTTGCCGTCTATGTGCACTGTCAAGCAGTAGTGAGGCACAACTCTGTCTATGTATGATAAAACCACAAATTCCTCCCTCTCATCTTTAAAACAGATGACACATACAAATTTAGTGCTTAATTTACAAATACTGTAGGTTGAAGATTTGTATGAAATCATAATCATAAGTAAATGGTTGTGTTCATGTCACAGAAAATTATTAAAAAATAATTAAGGATGAATAATTGCACATGAAGGGCTGAGAGCCACAGAGGTATAACCCACAAAAACTGAAAAATGAGATAAGGTTTTATTTTGACAGATGTGGTTAAACTCCATGCGTTCCAGAATGGTCCCTTCATCTTTCTAATGACCTTGAGGCATATCGTCAGCATTATCCCTTGCATGTCATTTTTCTTAAAAACAGATTTCTGTTGGATAGACCACTCTGGTTCTCAGCCTTTCATATATTCTCCAGTTGGTCTAAATAGACTTATGGTTGAAAACCACTGACATATTCCTTTTAAAATTAAATAAAATCATATTTCTTTTCTCTCGGTTGACGAGCCTCGAGTTGATAATTCTATCTGAGTCTTTTCTGTAGTTCTATAATAGATAACATTGTTTCGAAAAAAATCTGATTCTGTTTATACAGGCGCGCAGAAGAACCACCACACAAATGGAGTTGCTCTATGCGAACAGCTCTGAGCCTGGCCTTGATACACCCAGTGGAGAATTCACCAGCTCTCTCCAACCACTGGCTGAAACTCCCGAAGGAGGCACAGACGAGTCTTTGAGCAGTACACTCAGGGACTACGGGCTCCCTACTGCTGCCTTGTCCTCTAGAATGGGTGGCATGTAAGTCGGGTAGTAATCTGACAATCCAGCTTATGCATGCACCAGGACTGCTGTCGCCCTGCTTTCTGTTTGCCTGAAGCATTTGCCTAACATGCTTTTATTGTGTTTTTTTTTCATGGTGATTACCTCCAAGGCATGATTAAATCCTGCAGTGCAACAGTAAAACTTTAGCAAGGGCTTGCTAATTAGCTGAAGAGGTGAATCAGGGGTTCGAATTGATTCATTAGACTGAATCTACAGGAATGGAAACTGCCAATCTGCTTTCATTTACATTTACAGCATTTGGTAGATGCTCTTATCCAGAGCAACTTACAATTATCATTTTTATACAACTGACCAACTGAGGGTTAAGGGCCTTGCTCAAGGGCCCAACAGTGGGGACAGTGGAGATTGAACTGCTGACCTTTGGATCAGTAACCGCTTCACCTTATGCCATTATGTGACTTTAAAAGTCAGTATATGAGCCTAAAATGATACGTAGTAAAGAAACAACTACAGCATAACTAATCGAAATCACTGTCTGATATTCTATAGTTTGAGTGATCCTCTTGTCACAGTTATTGTTATACCGTATCGGCCTGCAATATGCTCTGACCTTAGTAAACATGAGTATTTTCCTGGTCTTAAGGAAGTGGATCTTACATGAGTTCCACAGGCCAGAGTTCCAGAGCACTTTCTCTATATTCAATTCAATTCAATTCAGTTTTATTTGTATAGCACTTTGGACCATTTATCGCACTGTATTTCAAGGTAATTTTTCACTTAAACTTTACACAAACATTAAACACATCAAATAATACCTTAGTCTCAAAGGTAGCACGTTCTTAACAGAGTGAAGCACCTGTACGGACTTCAGTCATATGGTGTTAAGTGGGGCACCATGAATGTGCAATGTGCAATTTCTGTGGAAGTCTCTTTAGGTAATTCACTCTTGTAAGTGCGTGCTGCAGTCGACTCAAGCGTTGTTTAATGTGTTCAGTAATGTGCAAGATTAATGCGACCGATTTCCTTTAAAACTGATATAGAGAGGCACATACCCATGATGCCATCTGTCATCAGGACACCGAGAGAACAAAACTGGGCCATGGGCCCCCAGAGAGAGGGGTGGCATACTTTCTCTTCCTTGTCAATAACACTGACTCTAGCCAATCAATGGCAACTGTGAGCTCGTGTGGGTGGACGTGGGTGGCTAGCCTTCTCCTTCTGATGTGTTATGCTGCATGAGCAACATTTTGAAAAGATGTAGGTGAATCGTGTCTTGTACCTCAGTGGTTGGGGGAGAGTTGTCTAGCATCGTCATGACTAATTATGGGAGTAAATTGGGTGAAAATTAAAAATAAACCTATACAGTATTGTTTTCTAAATGGAATTCTTCTCCTGGGACATGTCAGTGACCCTGAAGATGAATTTTACTGTAAATAAATTTGAAACATTTTATATTTAAAATTATAAACAAGTAAATTTTAAGCATCAGTTCATATTGTATGTTGAGGTTTAAGTCTCTACACTCTGTTTTAAACACCATGTACACATATGACTCCTGGCTCGGCTCTGCCTCATGCATAATACAACAGTCAGTGAATCGTTTTAATCAGGCAACAGGTTTGTATTCTTTTTCTGTTTTGCATGCTGGCTTTCATTTCCCTTTTATGTTTTTTATGTTCAAAAGTTGCTTGTGTTTTATGTTTTTGTCTGCTACGTCATTAATGGAACTAAAACTCTGGCTCCAGACCTCCGTCGGGGCTGGAAAAGCGAGTGCCGCAAGCCTCTCCTCTTACACGCAGGAAGACCTATGACAAGGGACAAGCAGCTGCCGACAGGGTTAAAGCCCAAGAGATCAAACAGTAAGATCTATCACCATGCTAGTGGCTGGAGGACAGTCCTGCTCTCTCTGTCTGTGCGAACTATATTTTTCATAAATTACCTGCCGTGGTTGGTGGGCTGGAGATCAGTACACACAGCAGAATCTCAGAATTTGGAACTGAACAGTTTTTCTCGCTAATTATTTCCCTGCTCTTAAAGAAAGCATGCTGTTTTGCTGTGCCGGCATTGCCTGGTGTGAGCAGTCCTACACTGAATGTCTGAAAGTCTAGTCTGAAATCAAAGGGCTTATTTTCTAGACAGCAGCACATTGTGCCTTGAATAGCACAGTGTATTTTTAGGCCCAATTGGTGCCTGATTGGTGGCCAAAGCTATGCCCTTTATACACATGATCATGGAATTTAAAGTGTATAGTTCTGAACATTCAGTGTTTAACTTGTCTCTCAAGTCCAAAGCAAATATTTGACCAACTCTGATCACTAATCTTGCAATAACACACTGTAAACTGCACTATAACTGCTTATCTAGCACATGACTGGAAGTTTGTGCGTTTTGATTGCCCTGTTTTTTCTTTATCAATAGCAGTTAGATGACAAAGAGACTCTGCGTACAAGTTTTACCTTATAACAGTATTTGGCATATCACATAGTCTTATTGACTGTGAGTGTGTCTGTCTTCCTGCATGCTTGTTAAGCAGGGGGAGCAGCATTCAGGGCAAGCTGGATATTTTCATCTGCCTGACACCATGGTTCATATGATCAGAGCCTCAGCAAAGGAAATAATGTAGAGGTGCCAGAGCACTACTTCAGCTGCACAGTATATAAATAAATATCAGAGTCAAAGTGCTCTGAATAGCACAACATAAAAGCTTTCACATTATTTTTGGAGATTGTGCATTAAAATCTTTATGATATTACAGACATACATGGACAGGGGCATGCGTACAAAATTGACTGTGCTGTAATGGATGTGAAAGAGGGCAGTGAGCCCTGTGATGTAATACGAGCAATTGTTTGAAAAAATGTGGTGGTTTGGATGTAGCATGTATAAGCATTAGTTGGTAGCTGTCATATTATGGGGAGCTGGATAGAGGGAATTGTTAATTTAGTAAATTTAGATAAAGCAAGTAAAAAAAGAAAAACAATCATTCCAGTGTAAATATGAGGCTCTAATTGGTTTCATTATGTTGTAAACTACACACAACACCATACATAACTGCATCGGTGTTCTTCAGAAATTAACAGTGGACAAATATACAATATATGAAATTATTATTCATTTAAGATAATTTCTTGTTTCTCATTGGTGGAAAGCCATGTATAACTTTTGATATTACATTGTTGTCATTTGTTTTTACACAACTGGCACATACCAGTGTTCCTCCTCAGAGATATAAAATAGATCAACTACACCCCAAGGAAGATTGCTGAAGTACTGCAGTCCTGAGATGTAAATTCAATTTTATTTTCTTATTATTTATGCTGTTGTGAGCACAGAGATTGAGATAAACGACTGTACAGCATAAATATTGGGAAAATTAAATGAAACTCACAGTTCCACACTGCAGTGTTTCAGATATGATGTAAGCATTTGTTTCGGGGCATATCTATCTATTTAATGATGTGTTTTCACATGACGGAAGTCGGCCATGTTGGAGATACTCTCCAATCAAAGCAAACAACACATTTTACCGAAGTTTGAAAAAGCAAAATGGTAAACTATTGCCGTGTTCTCGGCTGTCACAATAGAACAGATAGAGAAAAACATCTACAGTACCACTGTCTGGCCAGAGTTGTGCAAAATCAGGGAGGGCAGACAATTGTCAAAAGAAAGGAGGTGATTTTCGATTGCAAGCCTCAATCAGAATTTGGATGGGAAAAATCTGGATAACATCCGAATTTGCTCAGCTCATTTTGTAGCTGGTACATATTATTTAATTAATTTATTTTTATTCAATTAGACCTATTTGTTTCATTTATATTTGTAAATTAAGAACTTTTTTTTACATACTTAACACTATATAAACTATAGTTGAACTATTTTACATGTATGTAGTACTAAATATGAATGGTAAGTAGGCCTACCTTTGCCGTCACAGGGTGACTTTTTCCAGTTTTCCTCGCTTTGCAATCTCTAACCCAGCCACAGAGAAATGGGTTATAGCAATCTAAACCTTTATAACTTTTAGGGTATTTGGCTGTATAAGGGCTTTGGGTAAAGACCAGGTAGTGACCTGAAAAGATAGAACACATCATTTTATTCAAAGTCCATCAGTTAAAGTGAGTTATTGTTCACTCCCTATAAATGGCATAAGTGCATTGTCTGTACGGTCACACTGAAAAGTTCAGTTACAGGTTTGATAAAGTGTAATATGTGAAACTTATGCCCAGGCAATATTTCGTACTATTTAAGGAACACCAATATCATATGTCAATGGCTGTTCCATTGGAGGCAATAGGAGGCAGTATTTCAAGATCATCACAGAACAAACTGGGATCCATGGATCTTCATCCCCAGTTAACTTGAGTTATTCATATAATGTTCTTTTTATTTGGTGTCCAGTCTTTCTCTGTACAGCTGTTCAGATGTGTGTGAAGTTTTGGAATCAGATGTTGAAGGTTTATCGAGAGTTTTTGTCCATTATTGCTCATGTGTCTTGTTTGTTTCGAGTGAGCAAATACCTCCACTTCTGAATCTAGACTGGATTTGCGGGGTTCGTGAAAACACACTGTTCTCATCTGCCCTGTTGTCCCTGAAAAATGGCTGTCTGACTAACTCAACATCACCAAAAGTTGATTATGTCATCATTGGTGAAGAAAAACTGTCTAATCCTTGGAGAAAATATACTTAATATAATACTTCTTACCACCAAATAAAATATTCCATATTTTGTTGCTTTTCATGATCACGATGAATCGGAAGTGGCACTAGCTGTATAGCAGGGTAATTTCATTGAGCAACGTAGTAATGTCTTGTATTGTAAATAAAAGGACACATTCAAATACTTTAACTCCCTTTATTCACTGTGATTACATACAGCTTTCAATTTTTTTCTAATAAATATTATTTGAACAAAAATACACATACAAATGACAAATATCAGAGTACATACAGCTAACATGACATCAGCCATGCTTCCTCTCTGCTCTCTCACAAGCCTCTTAGCTCCACCTAATGGCAAGGATAATTATCACAAATTCCTTACTGTCTACTTATATATTTGCATGAATAGTTTGAAAATCTTGCATTAATAATAAAACAATTATTAAATTTTCCTTACTCATGATACTATATATATGATAATTATTATATATCGGTGGTGTACACCTTGGTGTTTGGCCTCAGTGTATAACAACGCCTTGATTGAATAACACTCTATATCATACTTCACCTCATTTAATAATTACTTAATAACAAAAGAAAAAAAACTGTATTAAAGGTCATAATCTTGAACACCCCACACATTTTACTGTATATACATTAATGTGCATAACAGTATAAAAAGAAACTGTAAAAATATAATAAAAGAATCTAATATGTTAGAGACACGGCATTACAATGGAAATTATTCTTTTATATTTCTAGATTGAAGATAAGCTTCAGATTATCCACTGTCTTCCTCACACATTTATTCATGTTATTCCAGTTTCTGGGAAGAATCCATGTAGGACCCACAGAGCAATGCAGAAGTTCTGCAAGTGTTTGTTCTGCCTTTTTCTAATTAGCATAAGTTTCTTCTGGAGTTGTGACACAGAGGTTGACTTTAATGAGATGTAGGTCTGGTTTTGTCTTTTTTTTTATTTTATTTTATTTTTTTTTTTATGTATTTATTTATTTATTTTTACTGTGAAACTGTCCATTTTTATTTATTTTCATTTTATGTTGCAGCATATGGCTGAAATGCTGAATAGAGATGCATGTACAGCATATCCATGCATGTTCCCTTATAGTGTTATCCTTACAGATCACTATATTTGAAATATGGCTGTTTTTTGCATGGAGGAACGCATGCACAGTGAATTGCTTACTTTGGCTGAAATCAACTTGTCTTTGTCTGCATTCTGTCTGACAGTTTGTATGTATGTGTTTCTCAGAGGAGTGATAAACCCAGTTCCTGCGTCGAAAAGCAATCGTGGGGGTACTCTGCAGTGTGTACATGTGGCTGAGGGCCACAGCAAAGCTGTTCTGTGTGTAGACTCCACTGATGACCTCCTCTTTACTGGATCTAAAGGTCTGACTTATGTGTCTTACTTTGGTCCCTATGGCTGACTTTCAGATCACCTCTGACGGTTTTTTAGTTAACTTATATGTTGTAACGTATATGTATTTTCCAGAAACTTTCAGAATATTCTCCTGTCACTGACTCAGGCTTCATTGATATATTACCTTGATATTGATTTAATAATGATAATTTGATACAGTAGTCATTTTTTTAGCTTACTCTTAATACCTTTACACAGTAAATTGAAGGAGAGCCTTCATTTTTATTATGGCCCAATATAACAAAAATCAGTCAGAAGATATTTAAATAAGAGTAGGCACATTAACTAAAACAATGTATTCATTCATTTATTCATTCATTTATTCATTCATTCGCCTAGCCACTTAATCCTACTAGGGTCGCAGGGAGGCTGGAGCCTATCTCAGCTGACACTGGGCAAAGGTGGGGTACACTGAACAGCACACCAGTCGATTGCAGGGCTAACACACACATCCATTCACATGCATACCTAGGGGCAATTTGGAACCACCAATTAGCCTGATGTGCATGTCTTTTGACTGTGGGAGGAAACCGGACTACCCAGAGGAAACCCATGCAAGCACAGGAAGAACATGCAAACTCCACACAGATTTAAACCCTCTATCTTCATGCTTTGTGGCGGACATACTCACCACTATGCCACTGAAAATTGCCACACAAAAAGTACAACGAAAAAAATGAACAAAACAAATAAGTAAAACAAAAAAGTTAGTGTTAAACAATCAAAAAAGCACAAATAAAAACAAATGGGGCAAAACCAAAGAAAATAATTATAATAACTAAATGGTCAGTTTAAAATTAAGGTATATTTATTATTACTTATTAAAGTAAAAGAGTAAAATAAAAGTTAGCTAATAAAAAGAGAAATGTGTGTTTAAGATGTTTTATAAGCAGTGGCTGACAAGGCAAGGGACACATGTTCACTGAAATCTATTACTGGGCTCTTGTTGTGTAATTTTTATCATGTTTTTTCAATCAGTCAATGCATTGTCTGCTCTTTCCTCAGACCGTACGTGTAAGGTGTGGAATCTTGTAACTGGGCAGGAAATCATGTCTCTGGGTGGCCACCCAAACAATGTGGTGTCAGTACGCTACAGCTCCAGCATGGTCTTCACCGTCTCCACTTCCTACATCAAAGTGTGGGACATTCGTGATTCGGCAAAGTGCATCCGCACCCTCACGTGAGTTCTCTTAAATCCTACAGCATGAATCACATTACTGTAATGCAGCAACCTCAGCAGAGAGAAGATGGATCTAAAATTAACAAAGTTCAATACAGAAATGCAAACCCAACAAGGGGAAAGGAGAATCTCCCGCAATTTGATAAATCAAGATTTTGTAGTGGAAGTGTGAGAGAGTTAAAATACCGTGCCTGTAATAAACAATGCACATAAGAATTTTACCAGCACTGGGGCACTGATTAATACACAGGATATTGCGCCCTCTCGTGGATGGGTGGTGCACTTTGGTGAGTAAATACAGTATGTTAGCAAAAACTTTCCATAATTCTATTAAATCTATTCTGAACTTTATATTATTATTTGATATAGACTGTTTTTAAATTATCTCCGAGAAATCATTTAGAATGCACAGACACTACAAAAATGTGTTACAAAATTTTTTGAAACAACGAATGGTGAAGAAAATCTTATTGAGTTATATTAGTACCACTCTAATTCAATGGAAATGGAAATTACTGTATGATATAGAGGTGATACAATAATAATGTAACACAAGATGTGTGAGAAAGGATACGTGTATTTAGTATTTATTATTCACACAAATCTGATCAATTTCAGGAAGGGTTTAAATCTTTTGCAATACACTGCACAGTATGTTGTGATTTCTGACAAGTATAACTCTTAAAACTGCTGATTTACAGGCCATAGACATCATTCATTTCCTTTTTCAGATCCTCTGGTCAGGTGAGCACAGGCGATGTGTGTGCAGCTAACACCAGCCGTACAGTGACTACAGCTGCTGGAGAAAATCAGATCAACCAGATTGCCCTTAACCCTACCGGCACAATGCTGTATGTGGCAGCTGGGAATTCTGTCCGTATGTGGGACATTAGAAGGTACACCCCTTCTGATTACCTAGAACCGAGACCTACTAGAACTGCTTCTATGTTGACGTTAAAAAATTATGACATAACATAATATAGACTTATACAGTATTTCTTAATATTGTTTCAATATGGTGACTGGAATCTAATGCCTTTTTTTTTCTTGCACTCCTGTCTTAAGGTTTGTCTCAACAGGAAAACTTACAGGTCATCTAGGCCCAGTCATGTGTTTGACTGTTGATCACTCGGGCAATGGCCAGGATCTGGTCATCACCGGCTCCAAGGATCATTACATCAAGGTGTGTGTCTTGCCAGACTAGGTGGTGTTTTAAACTCCACAGTGGTCTGTCTGCTCATCTGTTTTGATCATTCACAGCTTAATGAGGGCTTAAAGGGCCATTTTATGAATGCCATGTATTGCAATTATGTGTAAAAGACTTCAATATTCTGCTGCAAAATTTATTTGATAACTTTAACCTGGTGGTTCAGCAGAGTGAACTAATCCTGATGACATATTCTTAAAACCTGCTTAAATAAATAGATATTTTTTCAAGAGAGAATTGTAAACAATGACTAATTTGTTTCCATTGTTGTCTATTTGTAGATGTTTGATGTAACAGAAGGAGCTCTAGGCAGCATCAGTCCTACGCATAACTTCGAGCCTCCACACTATGATGGCATCGAATCAGTGGTGGTGCAGGGGGACTGTCTGTTCAGTGGCTCCAGGGACAATGGCATCAAAAAATGGGACCTGGCTCGCAAAGACCTACTGCAGGTAAGGTCAATAAATCAAAAAGCCCCCTGTTGTAGGCCAGATAGAGGATTATTGCTCAGTCATGCACTTAGTGGATTCTGTAAAGGCTGCAGGGCTGCATGTAAATTATAAGGCCAAATCAATAAAACAGCTGAGTATTTTTAGTATTTTTGAGTCTGCTCTCTTTCTATTAGTGCTTGTATTGGATTAGAAAACTGAAGTGTGTGTGTTTGTGTGGCAATGTATTTGAGCAGCAAGTCCCTAATGCTCATCGGGACTGGGTGTGTGCACTTGGCGTCGTGCCAGGTTCTCCTGCCCTGCTGAGCGGCTGTAGAGGAGGAGTGTTGAAACTCTGGCATACGGACACACTGAGCGCACTCGGAGAACTCCGGGGACACGAGAGCCCCATCAACAGTATCTCCACTAACAGCAGCTTATTGTTTACTGCATCTGAGTAAGTAACTTACACACACACACACACACACACATTACCTATTTATAATAATCATGTCTTCAGTAGCAAATAATCCACCACTAAATGGTTTAAATCCACTTTTCTCCTTTCGCTTGATATACTATTCATTACATGTAATTTTTTTCATAAAATAAAAAAGACCAACGTAAGTGAAAAGAGAATAAAAATGTAATTAACTAACACGTTAAGAAACTACAGTTCATTGAATTGTATACTATACGTCAGTGTATAATTAAAAACTGAAATGTAAATGGGTGAATGTTTGTGAAGGAGGTTGATGTTGTATTTGTGCACTAACCTTTTCCCATATAAAAGGTAAAATTATAAAATTAATAAACATGAAATAAAATACATGTAGAATATTAAGTAATTCATTTTACTTTTCAAGGGAGTGGTTAGCATGAGGGTCCTGGGTTCAAGTCCTGGGATTGGCGAGGGCATTTCTATGTGGAATTTGGACGTTATCTTCATGCCTGCATGGGTTTCCTCCGGGTACTCCGGTTTCATCCCACAGCCCAAAGACATGCACATCAGACTAATTGTCTGCTCTAAATTTTCCCCAAGTGTGAGTGTGAAGTGTTGGTGAGATAGGCTCCAGTGACATAGACCCATTGTTGCATTAAGGGGTAGATAGGACAAAATCAAGGTCACAGGATTGTACAGGCAATGTTACTATTGAGCACTAAAAGGAAAAAAATATAGACTTACATATCTTAAGATGAGCATATTGGTAATTAAATCAGTAACCATAAAGGGCATAGTTGCTACATTATTCATGCTGCGTGTACCTGACTCTTTGAGTGCTCCTCTCGTTTAAATAATGAAAATGACTACAAAATGTAATTTGTTGGAGCAGATTACCTTTATCTGTCTGCACTGGATCAAAGAGGTTGAATTGTTTGTTTGTTTAAAAAAAAAATTCCATGGGATGTACTTATTTTGTAGATGGCAGAGCTGAAGTTGTTTTTTTACTTTGATGCTGAGTCATCAATGAAATCTAAAATCTTGCAGAATATCAGCAAGAACAAATACACTGAAAGCAAGCAAATAAAAACTAATTTGAAATATCAAAGATCATAATGAAATTATAGATACATTGCCTTCATTTTCATTTCTTATAAATGTGGCACAATTCCATAGTTTATGTCACGCAAATGCTGCAGCAGTGTCTACTTTATATTTCTATATGAAATGTTTGACATTTTGACTTTACAATGTTTGGCATTGTAATAGATTTAATAGAAATCAGCTCTACAACACAATAATGTAACAAGCCTTTTTCCCTCTGCCTGCACAGTGATCGGACAGTGAAGATCTGGCGTGCGAGAGGGGGTCTGGACAGCACTGACGTGACTGATGTTGCTGATGAACCTGGCACCAACTGACTGTCCTCTTGTGTCTCATGCAGCTAACTTCTTCTTGTACTTTGTCCTCGCCCACCAAAACAGGATGTCTGATGTATACCAAACAAAGAGGAATAATGCCTGAGTAAACGTGGATGTAAACTAACTGAAATCTGCTACTTTACCACGGCCACTTTTCTTGTGTGGTCCAGAAACGTGTCTTAATAGTGCATCAATGCTACAGAAGAGAGCATACGCAAATCTCAATACACAGTAAAGCCTAATTAGAGTCTGCAACTTCTTCATATTGATTCTGATTAACCACTGGAAGAACCATGCTGCACGGGGTTTAGTTGTATATTAAGGGAGAAAAGGGACCGGATTGTCTGTAGCTGGCTTCAGTAGGCCGGTTCTCTGAGCTCGTGTATAATCTCGTGCTTCTAAAACTTTGCACAAGCACTGGGCGCTTTATACACATAATACGTACTGAATAGCTGTAGCTTTGCGTTAAGTGGACTAACTGGAATCACCATGCCTTTAAAATTCTGTCTACATGTTTCAGTATGAAAATCATTGGTGACCAAAGTGTGGAGCTCAGCTGTACTACAACCATTAACTTATTAATAACAACAATAATATAGTAATACATTCTGTGGATATAGAATGTTTCTCTCTCTCTCTCCTTGTCTTAATCCCTAAACTAAACTGGATTAGTTTTACTTGTGAAGGTGTTCTTATTGATTTTCAGACTTTCCTGTCACATACTCTCATGTTAAAATGATCTTAACTGCTAAGAGAGATTACTCTACCATGAATAACTTCATGATCAAGCCCATAACCTTCTATATTTCGTCAAACATAGCTCTCTCTCAGTAATCCTAGTCCTCTTGGTAATGTAATAACTAAGCCTGTGACATGTTAATCCTGAAAATCTGTGGAAATTTAGATAAGTTACAGTTAATTTATCTTCACCAATCAAATTGAACCTACTCAAATAAAACAATTTAGCTTGCTAGGTCTATTTTCTCAAGTTTTTATTCAGCTCTAGTGTTAAATGACTTTGCAGCCTTAACACCTGGCTGAGGCTAGCTAGGTTGCTAGCTTAGAAACCTACAGTATATACACGTACTACTTCCTGTACTGTGCGTATGTATGTATATTTAAGAGGAGTGCAGTGGACTCTGTGTGCTTGGTGTACATATCCACCTGCTTCTATTTCAGTCACATTTATTCGTGTTCATCTGTGAAATAAGTACATATATAGCCTGAGTAGTGTTGGTGTATGAAATTACAGTAAATAACTCCAGTACATTGTGCAATCATGTTGTCTTAGCTTGTAGCTAACAAACAGGAAAGCCCTGAGCTTTTATCAGAATCGGGAGACCAGGATTTGAGAATAATGACGAGGAATGCAGTACGTCAGTTTAACCTTTCGTTCTGAAGGAGAGAACTGTGTACTGATGGTTTGAGGTATTCTCCTCACTGGATGTGATTATGTCCTGGGTTTTAGCTGGGTTTGTAGCTGACTGACATCTTTGCAAGCTAAATGTCAGATGCCACATAAATTAAATGCCATCTGCCAAAATCCCATGCCACCGTGTGCCTGTGTGTGAGTGTCAGTTTGATTCACTGGACACTGCAAAACCTTCTACCAAGCTGTTGTGGTCATTTATGTAGCCCAGACCAGGGCTTTGCAGTGGAGTCATGCCTAACCCTTGTGTGATCTTTGCAGCAGTAAAGTGTTTTGCCCACTGGAGGGAGGTCTTTACCTCTGTTCCTGTAACCCTGTAGCTGATCCCATTACTTCTAATATACCATTTATTTGTGTGTGAGTCTGGCTTATACTTGAAGAATCAACCATGTGGACACTTTCGTTCTTTTGTAAGAATCTGTATTATTCATCACCATGCAGGTGCTTGTCTCCTGTCTTGCTTGGCTCTCAATATTGTCAGAATGTTGCTGCACCTGGGTTCATGACAGTGTAGCAGCTGAATAAAAGGCTAGACTGTCATTCTATGCCCACTGCTTGTTCTATGGCATAGTCCTCATAACAAAAGCATGACCATTATAGTGAAGGTGAAATATTTATCACCTTTATTTTCTTTCAATGTTTTTTTTTTTATTCCTGTCTGAATGGCAATGTCAAAATGTACACCTGACCCATCATCATGTTTAACTCATCTGTGTGGGTGAATTATTTATTACAAAAGTATAACAGGCATTTTCTCTGGTAGAAGTTGCTCCATGCTGTCAAAATTGTCTAATCTTCTCTACATTTATTTTTAATTTATCTTCTGTGCATACTTCTCATTGTGGCTCGTACTACTCTAAGTTTCCTTTGCAGTTCTGAATAAAACATGAAAACTCTAATAATGTTTCAGTCTGTTCCATTAAATCCACAGCATTGGTATGCAAAGAAATCCTTCTACTGTAAAATCTGGAAAGCTGCTCTTTGCCTCTGGGTGACCACAGGCATCTCCCTGATGTCATTCATTAAGACTCATGAGCATGCATGTGAGCTGGTAGGAACCTTCAATTCGTTAGTGACTGATTTTAGACCAATGATCGAATCTCATTAGATCTCATTTGTCTGATTACTCTCAGTTGGAGTTTTTGCGTAACATTTCAATAAACTTTCAATGAATCCTTCATTAACATTTAGATTGCAGTTGCCATGCTAATGCAAGATCTGATTGCAACTGAACAGAAATCACAAAGCTTAATTCTGCTCACTACCCAAGGATACCAAGAAGCCATCAGTGGCTTTGTGCAGTGTGGATGATGTCACTTTATGTGAGAGTTCAAGAAATGCTTTTTCGCAGTGGTGACTAGCAGGGGCATTGGTATTAACATTTTAAAATCTATTAAGTTAAATATAGAATGTGGCCTCAGTATGTCACCATACATGCATGAGGAAAAGAAGGCAATGATGCATAAGGTCAGAGGCCAATTTTCTCTCCCTTCATGATGGAATTTATGATGAGTCACACATCTCAGCCCTCTCAAGTATTCCTGTATATTTTACTTTATTGATGTCTTAGATAGCAACAGCACAAGCAGAAAATTTTGAAGTATTAATTTTAATTAATAAACAGAAAGACCTAGGAATTGTGATGCATTGCACATTTAACTGGATACACATGAACACACTGTGTGATTGCTTTGTGAATGTAGTTGATTTGTCAGCCCCTCCCTAGTCTGACCTTTAATGAAAAAGAACCTCCATTTGACCACCACTGACCAATTTGGCTGGTGGACTCATGGACTCTTACTCATCTTAGTGTTTTTGTTATTGTTGTTGTTGCTATTTTAATATCACTGCTGAATTGAGAAATTCTAAACAGTAACCAGACACGTCTAATCATTAAGAGTGCTGAGGTCTAATAATGCAAAAAATAAAATAAGATAAAAAAATAATAATAAGTGAATAAATAAATAAAAACAAGAATTATTACATTATAGCACAGCGTTTGCTGCATTTTTTTTTTTTTTTTTTTTTACTTTTATCTGGGTTTTTAAATTTTATTTTTTTATTCTTTTGCGGTTTATTTGGTTTCTGCATTTTGGTCCACCTCACAGTTTCTGCGTAGAATTTGTATGTTCAAAAGACATGCACATTAGGCTAATTGACTGTTCCAAATTGCCTCTGGGTGTGAATGCAAGTGTGAATGTGAATGTTTGTGTGTTGCCCTGCAATGGTCTGGTGAGCTGTTCATGGTGTACCCACCTTTGCCCAGTGTTGGCTGAGATAGGCTCCAGCCTCCCCACAACCCTTGTAGTAGGATTATGTGGTTTGGCAAAGGAGAAAGAGTGGATTTTGGTCCAGCTTTGACAACAGTGTTCCAAGTGTTCACTGGACCTGAAAGCGCTCTTTAATGTCATCCTGAGGTGCTGCTGATGGAATGACTCTAAATTGGCATACCTGGTGATGGTAGAGGGTCCAGGTCTCCTTGCTGTAGGATAAATTTGCGTAGACTTTTGATTTTGGTTTTGTGCTGAGTTCTGTGAAAATGATCGCTCTTTTCCCAGTCAAATAAAGGGAGATGATGTTTCCTGAACAGTCTTCAGTGATAGGACTACCAAGATTAAATGCATCAGCATTTACAAAGTTAATACCACCAGTGACGAAATCCGTTAACACTTATAGTGTTGTCCTTTTTACATTTAATGATTGTACATCATAATAAGGAGTTGTGAATCATCTCCAGCATCACTAAAAATAGCACACATGATCTATAAAGATGGGCCCTAACTCCTTCTGCCAAAGTATTATAATTGCTTTAATAAAGTGGCCTGTAAGGGACACACACTCTTAGAAATAAAGTTCTCCTTATTGCTGGGATGAAGCCTCAAGGGTGCACCTTTTGTAACCTTTGGTATGTATCTTTATGTCTTAGAAAAGAAAAAAAAAAAGCTACATAAGGTACATAATTGGACCTGATGGACCACTGATGCAAGTCGTACTCTAAAAACTACTTAATGCTACACTACATGTACTTTCCCATGTACAGCACAGCGATACTTACATACTCACTCTCACTCACTTACTCATTTTCCGAACTGCTTAATCTTATTAAGGTCGCAGGGAAGCTGGAGAGAATCTCAGCCAACACTGGGTGAAGACTGGGGAGACCCTGAACAGGTCGCCAGACCATTGCAGGGCCAACACACACAAAACCATTCACACTCACACCTTGGTTCAATTACAAACAGCCAATTAGTTCACTGTGCATGTTTTTGGACTGTGGGAGGAAACTGGTTTTCCCTGGAGGAAACTCACACAAACACAGGAAGAACATGCAGACTCCACACAGAAGACTCGAACCCTTGCTGTGAGGAGGACGTGCTAATCACTACGCCACTGTTCCGCCCTACTTACATTCTAAAGGTATAAAGCATTTACTTTTTGATGATAGCACACCTGGACCAAGGTAACGTGTCTTGATTTCTGAGGGGGTAGACTTAAAAATGACATAAATCTGCAGCACCTAATATACACATACCAAAACAAGACAGATGCCAAGATATCACCCAAATATGACCTATTCATTGTGATCCCCTGATGGTCCTTTTCCTTTGGTGTAGATGTACTGTGTGCACTATAATTTCTATTGTGACATTTTATAATTTCTATTGTGGTGCACTAATTCATAGCCTAAGGATGTACATAATATTACAGGCCAAGGGTTTCTTGTACAAGGAGTAGGGAATAAAACGGTGCTCACGCCTCTCTCTCTCTCTCTCTCTCTCTCTCCCTCTCCTGAATTACCAGCAGCTCGCCTGTGACGTAGCGCGCGTGTCCGCCGACCCACAGCGGCTCCAAGGATGGAAAGGAGCTCTCCTCACCAAAAGCTCTCTTAGTGCCACACGAAGCCATGTCTTCTACTAACAGTTTCCCGAATTTGGCTAGTATCGGTGACTGGGAGCCTCTCATCTCGGCCATTCCCGCCACCAAAGTTGAGCTCACGGTGTCGTGCAGGTGAGTGACGCGCGCGCGCTCTGGCTGCGTTCTGTTACGGGCGCACGCGGACACATCTGGCAGGAAATTTCCGCTGCACACAGAGGGCACAGATTTAAACCGTTGCACTGCAGGTGCAGATGTGTGCAGGGTGATATGTGACCTGTGTCAGTATTTCTGTTCTGTTTTCCTGCCACATTTAGTCCACTGTGACGCGTAGCCGCGTTTACCAGAACCTCCTCCGTGTGAGGTTGGATGGGAGCCTCTGTGCTCCCGACAATACAGATGTCGCCTCATCGCGCTTTTTCACATTACAGCATGTTTACTGACTTCTCAATGATTCTTTTCTTTTCTGTTTTCTGCTGGTATCCTCAGCTGGTGTGTGTTAAGAAGTTGCAGGCTGCAGTAATCCACTGGTTTTCTCTGTACTGGTTTTCTCTGTACTGGTTTTCTATGTAGTCACTGGTTATGTACTGGTTTTCTCTGTGCTGGTTGTCTATGTGCTGGGTGCCTCTGTACTGGTTTTCTATGTAGTCACTGGTTATGTACTGGTTTTCTCTGTGCTGGTTGTCTATGTACTGGGTGCCTCTGTACTGGTTTTGTATGTAGTCACTGGTTATGTACTGGTTTTCTCTGTGCTGGTTGTCTATGTACTGGGTGCCTATGTACTGGTTTTCTATGTACTGGTTGTGTATGTAGTGCCTGCCTATGTACTGGTTTTCTGGTTGTATGTGTACTGTTTTTGGATGTACTGGTTGTTTATGTGCTGGTTGTCTATGAAATGGTTTTCTAAGTAGTCGTTGTCTATGTACAGGTTTTATATGTATGATTTTCTATGTACTGGTTTTATATGTACTGGTTTTCAGTGTACTGGTTTTCTATGTAGTGGTTGTCTATGGACTGGTTGTTTATGGACTGGTTTTCTATGTAGTGGTTGTCTATGGACTGGTTGTTTATGGACTGGTTTTCTATGTAGTGGTTTTCTATCTACTGGTTGTTTATGGACTGGTTTTCTATGTAGTGGTTTTCTATCTACTGTTTGTTTATGGACTGGTTTTCTATGTAGTGGTTTTCTATGTACTGGTTGTCTACGCAGGCTGCTTATTTCTTGCCCATTGCAATTAATGGTACTGTCAATAAAAGACAGCCCTTATAGTATATTTTCATTAGCATTACAAGATGTAGCTAAGTGTTAGTTGATAATTGAGCATACATTTTGGATGACTGAAGTCAAGTTGGTTGTCACGAATCAGCTGCCTTTTGGTGGTGTAATAATTATGTACCTGCGATGGCCTGGCGAGCTGTCCGGGGTGTACTATGCCCTCGCCCAGAGTCGGCTGAGATGGGCGCCAGCCTCCCCGCGACCCTAATTAGGAATAAGCGGTTCAGAAAATGACATGACATGACATAATTATGTACTTCAATCCTAATAGCAGTAGGGATATTTTTGTTTGTTTGCTTCAGAGGTTCCAGTTGTATTTTCATGACAGCCTTTGACTTAATTTCAATCAGCACCTCCGAATTCAGTACTGACGGATTGAAATCTGAAACTGTTTTCACAAGGTGTTGTAATTTCCCTGTGATAAAATCCTCACTGGTTTGCTTGAGAATAGTGAATGAAATGACAAAGAATTATAAGGTGACTATAGGCCATAGTCAGGGGTGAGGCAAGAAATCTGTGGACTTGTGAGAAACTCTTACATCTTATTTCTTTAAGTACTGACATTTCACCAAATAAACAAAGCTCTAAAGAATTTGATTATACTCTATTACTTTTGGTTACACAGTGGCATAGTGGTTAGCACATCCACCTCACAGTAAGAAGGTCCTGGGTTCAAGTCACAGGCTCGGCATGGGCGCTTCTGTGTGGAGTGTGCATGTTCTCCCCGTGCATGTGGGTTTTCTCTGGGTACTCTGATTTCCTCCCATAGTCCAAAGACATGCACATTAGGCTAAATGGCTGTTCCAGATATCCCCTATAAGTGAGCGTGAATGGATGTGCGTGCATGTGTTGATTAAGGTGTACCTCGCCTCCACCCAGAGTCGGCTGAGATAGGCTCCAGCCTCTCTGTGACCCAGATAGGATGAATAAATGAATGAATGAATGAACGAGAATTTCCTTTGCTATATTGACGTGCTCTCTTTGTTTATTCATAACCTTAAAATTTTGGATTTTTAATATGCTTTCATTCACCATGAAATAAAACCCCTTTACTGAAAAGGTCCCACAAAGTTGATCTTTGATTGTGTAAAAAATATGCATCATAAAAGTCAATTATGATGTTTTTGTGGACCAGAAAAATGATTTCACTGTTCGGTGGTCTGTGATAAAGTTGAACTTTTGGGGGGTTGATTCAGGGGAATCAGGTTGCCAAGGATAGATAGTGCACATCACTTTTTGTGGAATCAATACCAACCATACCCCAGAAGTCTATATA
>JAQMYF010000007.1:15060926-15074050 GCA_030014195.1 Neosilurus mollespiculum
AATTATTATTATTATTATTATTATTAAATATTTGGCTTGCCACTAGTGTAAAAAAAGAGAGATCATCAATTCTGGAGAAAGATTGCTAGTATTTGAGGAAGTATTTAACAGGAAAATACTGACAGTCTGAAATGAATAATTGTGGTAAAGCTATTGTGATTTGAATGTGATATAAATATTTATTGTATATTATATATATTTAAATTATTTATATATTTATGTGAATAAATATAGCATAGTGTTTTTTCTACTGACATAACCAAATTGATCCTGTATCAGTTTATACAGCCTCATTTTCTCCAGTCCACTAGCAGTTAGAGGTTAAATCTCCAGCACCAGTAATTTGTCTATTTATTCTTGTTAATATTCAACATTGGTGATCATTAAATGTAATGTAACTGAATTGTTACTTGACAATTTTACATTAACACATATAAGAATAAAGAATAAAAGTATTAAGATCAAATTAAATTAATTTGTTTAGATAAAATTTTTAAGTTTAAAAGAATTGCTTATAATTATGGTCTTGCTGTTATATTCTAAATATTCTAAATTTTAGTTTTTTAAAAATAGTGTGGTAGGCTAGACTGCATGAATCTGAGTGTATGAGGCAGAGCCTTCTGCATTGACAGGCAAAATAATTGACAGGTATAATTGTCCTAGTTGGTTGAATGTTAGTGATTCATATTATTGTTATTATTATATTTTCTTTTTCATTTTTTCTTCTTTCTTTCTTTTTTTTTTAAATTACTGACACTGAGTTTTTTTCTGAGCAAATAACTAGTGATGCTGCCAGAATGTGAGAGTAAATGGGCCAGATTTGAAAAAATGTTCTGACCTAAAATTGCTGATCCTGCCTTGCAAAGTCCAAAATTAAACAAAATGCAGAACTAGCATTGCTGCCAACCTGTCACAGGCTAGGAGTGTACCAGAAATAACATGATAAATGTACATATTACTGTACTGCACATGTATTCTTGTTTATTCTTTGACCTTTAGGTTTAAGCCAATGTTAGATGCATTTTAAACTCCTATAATTAAAGAAGCTGTGTTTCTACCCTTAGGTGGCTCAGTGGTTAAAGGTCTGCTTTGCTAATCAGAAGGATGGGTATTCAAGCCCAGGCATCACTAATGCAGTTTTATGGTTAACCGTGTTCTCTGACCCCAGCTTCCTTACAAGCAGAGATATGCAAGGAAAAGCATTTCACTGTTCTGCAATGTATATGTGCCCAATAAAGGCTTCTTTTTTTTTTATCCTTTTATTAGTCAAGAGGAAAGTAGTGTCTTTATTGACATGTGTGGTCTATTGAAGACTGCAGCATTGTAGTAGTCTGGTCAGTACATGAAAACTGAGAAAGGAGAAAGGTGCCATGAGTGAAATTTTGAAGCTGTACCAAAGACCAAACCAAAAAAAAAAAAAAAAAAAAAAAGAAATAGTAATGTTATAATTTGTGAGAGAACAATTTGCGAGAGTACGTGAAACAAACTGTATTGGAAAAATACCACTGTCAATTTATGTAAAAGTCTTCAAGTTCGTGTTAAAGCCTCTATAAATGGATATACTATTAAATGACAGTATGCTCTACAGTACCTCCTAATGGGCAGCTGACAGCAATGGATGATATCTCTTCAATATGTATACTTTAAAAAAGTTCTGCTCACCCCCATCCTGTCACTGATGTCATCTTTAAGACTATTACTAATACTAAGCTTCTTGTTACCTGGGCCGTCTAACAGGATGGAGGTATTTCATTAATATGCTTTTTTTTTTTAAATCATTTTACTGAACAGGGATATTTAACAGCTTTATCTATCAAACACTTTCTTTAATTTTATGATTTTTTTTTTGTCCATTTAGAAAGACAGGAAATGGTCCATTTTTTTTATCTCAGTACTTGTGCATAGTGTTTAAAAGAAATGCAAAAAAGGCACAAAAAAACCAAAACAAAACAAAACTGTTATGTAATGATAGGGTTATTAGCTTTATGGATTGGTTAAGTACTAAAAATTATTTTCCATCATTATGGAATCATGAAATAATTGTGCACCTCATGATTTTTTATTATAGAAGCTGATTTTAGACAGAGTTGGGATAAAAAAGTATAACAAAAAAAAAGTGATAAAAAGAAGGCAGAATAAAGAAAAGCGTGCAGAAATAGCATTCGTGTGTTCATTAGATTGCAGTTGCAGGTGACAGCCAGCCTGTAACCCAGCTGGCTGACCTTATCTATCTGACTGTAAACAAATCACATCTAGGATGAATATGTTCCTCATGGCTGAGCTCACCTTTGGATTTTAATTATATCTTTTGTGTACATAATAAGTCCCCTGTGATGGACTGGCGAGCTGTTAGGGCTGTACTCCACCTTCGCTCATTGTCGGCTAAGATCCTGTGACCATTTAGGCGGTCATGATAGGTCATTTATTTAAGAAATGTGTACCTTTCCACTCTTGTCACGCAACATACTACCAGTAAATACTACCTTGTATCTATTGAAAGTAGATATGAAATATATTCACATTGAATTTGGACAGAACCCAAAGACTTTCTTCTTCTTCAGGCTATATCATTTTTTCCATAATGCATGTATATACATCCTCATTAATGCAGGTTTCATGTGCTATGTTTTGAAACGCTAATCTCTATCCTTACAGCAGCAGACTTCGAAGCCAGGTCTTTCTTTTCCTCCAAAGATTTGAAAATAATTATAAGTAAGATATGCAGATTTCTTTGGGTGAAGTGTGGGAGAAACTTTTTTTCAGCAGCACAATACTGCCGGATTAGTTCCTTTATACAAGTGTTTTCTGTTTCTCTCAGGATTTAAATGTGCAAAGGGGATGACCATTTTTCTCTGTACATCATGGAATACTTATCAAGAGTAATGACAGCAAGTGCCCTTTGTGTGTTAGAAGTCTGTTTTGACTAGGTATGTAGAGGTAAAGTAGATTTGTTCTAAAATCTCTGTAGAAATTAATAATAATAAAAAAAGATCAATTAATTTTAATAACTTGTTTATAGAAGGGAATAAAAATGAGGTAACCAAACACACAATCTTAGTAAAGTACATGTAAATTACACCATTTAGAAACCATAGGTTTAGAGAACATTTCAACAACACAAGAATATCATTAAATGTTTATTTTTTTCACATCGCATTAACGATGACATCACATCACATGATCCGTGTATTATATGCCTCTTGTTCTCTATATTACTCTCAGAATTGTATTTATTTTGTTTACGTTTTTCCTTCTTTGAGATATAAAATTCTCAAAGAATTACACAGGGTTCCCATGTGTACACATACGCCGGAAGGACAGAGGGACGGAGGACGTAGAGATGGACAAACATACGCTATAGGTTTTATTAAGAAAAAAACAAAAAAAATCATATCTCTACACAACCAACTTGATGGTCAGGTGATTTTTCTTTATCAATGGTGCTATGCTTGTGCGGTGGTCCGCTATGAGTTGATATATTAAGATATCATAAGAATATTTATATATTAATTTGTATAATAAAATATATTAAAAAGTTAATATATTAAGAATGAGCTTAGCATCATTCCATCATCCCATTTTCTTCCAACTTGGTTCGTGCAACAGGGTAGAAAATGTAGCCACAATCAAACATCGTATATATATGTCTCATGAGATTAGGTATAACGACTAATTTAATAAAGCTTTATGTTTCCAGAGGCTCCTGATATACTGGATGAATACAGTATTTTGAATCATAGGGCAGGACTCGGCTGTTCGGGGATCTTAAATGGAAATGTGCTGTTTTGTGGTAGGGTGCAAGTGTAAATCTTTCATGAGAAAGATTCTCAACAGACTTTCTCTCTTTCTGTATAAACTCTGATAGACTCTGATAATGGTGTTGTAAGTGTTGAAAGAGCCATAAATGTTGAGCGTCCAGTTCCCATGAATGTTGAGTAAGTTCTCAGTTCTCACTAGTATTCTGCATAGTATATGACATGCTGTTTGAAATGCTCCTGACATCAGTAAAGTAGCTGATATGGCTTTTTTAAGTCCCTTATTATTTTAGATTATTATAATTACCTTATTAAATGTTGCAGTGTATCTTTAATATACTTATGAATAGGCATTTAACTTTTGACAGATAAGCTGTAGTGTGTCCCTTTTCAGTGATGTCTCATAAAATCTTTTTGGCCTATAATGGTGGAACAAACACCCTATTTTGCACGGAGGAGTCAGCTATCACTTGTTATCAGCTTCCATGGTGTAATAGAGGAAAGAAGTCGTGCATATGCACTGACAGAATTCCTCTGGCCATAAGCCTTCCTTTGGCTTGCTGTTCTAGATGCATCACTCCACATCAGTAGCTCCAACAACCACGTGGACTTCAGTTCCTTTCAGATGCATTATGTTTCCATAGAAATTGGCAAAATTGGCCTAAATAATTTTAACTTTCTTGTGGCTTTCACATCATTACTGATTTTTTTAATGTGGCCTTGAATAAGTAATATTGTCTTTTCCTGACTCTGAAAATGCATTCCAGCCTGAGAAACAGTCATGAAAGCTTTATGCTATAATGTAGGACTGCAAAAAGAGGGGAGATGGCACATTCTGGGTCATTCTCTTTCAACCTTGCATATGTGCCATATGGAGAGTGTGTTCAGGGTCCATAAATTTTACATTGTGCTACTGGGAAAATCACTGAAAATGTAGCATTATTAAAGTTGATATATTTACTATGGGCTCTTAGAGTTGCCACCTGCCACATAAAGCGAGTTGTTTTAATTCACATTTAAATCCAAAATTGAAGTCAAAAACAAAATTTATTGTCTACAGGAATCTCTAAGCGAATCTAATGCTGTGTTCTCTATGGAAATAAATAACTGAAAAGTCCTGAAGTACTAAATGCCTTTTTTTTTGGCAGTTACAGCTAGAAGCGCAGCATGGTGGCGTAGTGGTTAACATGTCCGCCTCACAATAAGAAGGTCATGGGTTCAAGTCCTGGGATTGGGCAGTTCTGTGTGGAGTTTGCATGGTCATCCATTGCTTGCATGGGTTTTCTCCGACAGTCCAAAGACATGCACAGGATAATTGGCAGTCCTTATCTGTGGATGTGAGTGTGAAGGGTTATAAGTGTTGGCCCTGCAATAGACTGGTGAGCTGTTCAGGGTGTGCCCTTCCTTGGCCTGGTGTCGGCTTAGATAGGCTCCAGCAGTCTGTGACCCTAATAGGATTAAGCACCTCGGCAAATGAGTGAGTGAGTGAGTGAAGATAGAGTAGGTACGTTTGGAGAAAACTGTGAGGTAAGCTAGGTTGTTTTTTTTTTTAATCCAACCGAATAATCTCACTCCTCCCTACTCCTTCTCTCCTTGATATGATGTGTGCAGAGGTTGGTAGGCAGTCAGGTAGGCCATTCAGTCATTTTATTTGAACTGAATGAAATGATTAGATGCACTTTTTACAGCCCTGCGACTGCCACAGATAACTTTTTTATTTTTATTGTCAGAGAATTTTATTTATTCTTTGCTATTTTTATGTTAAGAGAATTTCAAGAAATGTAAAAATAAAAACCACTTCTAAAGAATACATTGCTTCTGTGGTTCTAAATACAACTCTTGAGAGCCAGTTTTAAAACCCTGCAGTTTTGGATTGGCCCTAAAGTTACATGCCTCATCAAATGACTATTCATTCCCATGTGTACTCTGTTGAAGAAATGACTTTGCATTTCTGTAATCCTCTACATATTTTCATTGTTGATTAATATTTTCTTAATTATTTACGTGCTTACTACATGCACGAAGACATGCTGACTTCATTAATCTCATTACTCACATGCTTATATGTGAATCTAAGCTGCATTGTGTGTGCAGTTTGAGGTTATAGATTCTATATGTGTATTGAACCATTCATTTTCCTGATTTTTTTCTTCTCTATTTTTCCAGAAACCTTCTGGACAGAGACACTTTCTCCAAATCTGATCCAAGTAAGCCTTCTATTCAATACCTTCCATAAGTCTCACATAACATCTCTTTATGCACTGCTTGAATGATTCTTAATGTAATTGCACCATTTTATGCTGGATTGGTGTATAAAAAAGAATCCAAATGCTACATTTGTGACGTCATGTTTATTTTAGTCCTCTTGTGCCAAAAATAGCTCGGTATAGTTGGTTGTTTGAGTGGACCTCAGTTACTCTGTAGTCATCATTATTCCCAGCACTGAATGATATTTTATACTGAAATCTTAGTGAAAAAACATATCTGTGTTTACTTTACTCAGTGGGATGCAAAATGACTAAAATCAGTAATCAGTAATAAATTACATTTCATCTACAGAGCACACCAGCCTGAACATGAATGTGGCAAGCAATCATAATACATCAACAGCAATTCAGATAAAGTTGCTGATTTACTTTGTGACAAATGAGCATGTGCGTGTGTATGATTATTTCATTTAGAGTGAATTCAAGCATTTCATGTTATGCTCCATTTTACATGAATATTCATGTTGGTCCGTTGGGAACATTATAATGAATGGCTCAAAAATAATAGGTGTGTGAGTAGAATTAGTAAAGAAAATCCATGCACATCTCACCTGCTGTCTTTGCGCATTTTGGGCTCAAATCAGACTAGACACACTGATGTGAAGGTTTTAAACTATAAACAGATGCGGAATCAGGTATGGCATTGTAATACACTCCTATAGACTTAAGCACACCTTTTCCTACAAAACATTGGATAATATTAATATTATCAATATAATTAATTTTCAAAGGGTGCCAATAAATCGAAATAAATTTTAATTAGCAGGTTTTTAGATGTTCCCTAGAAGAGCACATCTTAATGGGAACTGCTATTAGGAGTGTTTTGCAGCACCTTTTTTCTGAAAGTGATATTTCATGTTTTATTTACCTTAATTTTCAGTCTGGTGTAGTTTTACTGCAGTTACATTGCTAATGTTTCACTCTCTTTTTGAGGGCACATATATTCTCATGTCTTTCTCTCCTATTTTTTCTTGTTGTTGACAGTAATCAATTGGAGCAAGCCTGGTGCCAAACACTCATGAATAATTTAGTGAATCACATAATACTCCTGAAGATATAATCTTTGTATTATTTTTCTTTAATAAGGCAGATATTAGGGTGTAGCTGTGAATATTGTATTAGCCCATGTTTAAGTGCACTCCAGTGGCAAACTCCTGTTTGGAATTATCCTCACACCTTCATGAACACTCAACTGTTTTTATGTTTTGCGACAAGCCTTGGTACTGGAGAAAGTGTTCCTTAGGTGAAGCAATCCATGTGATTGAGGCCCACTGCCTCCTCCAGCTGATAGCCCTCTTTTGTTCTCAAACATGTAAAGAAAGTATTTGAAAGTTATTATAGCCTAATACTGTAATCTCACATACTGTTTCTGGCATATGTAACACATTGTATGGAGTCTTTATAAAATCATTAGGAAACCTTGAGAGAGTGAGAAAAAGAGAGAGAGAGAGAGAGAGAGAGAGAGAGAGAGAGAGAATGAAAGAAAGAGTCAACAAACGGAAAAAATCAATAAAATACAGCACTCATTATACCACCAACATGCCATTTCCTTTTGTAGCCCATTTGATGTACACTGTATGATCAAAAGATAGTGGACACAACCATCACACCATCTGTTGGTCCTTTCTCAAATTGTTGACACAAAGGTGGAAGCCCACAGCTGTATAAAATAAATTAAATATGTATAAACTGTATAAAATGTGTGCTGAAGCATTATAATTTCACTTTATTGGAGATAAGGGGCCCAACATGTTCCAGTATGAAAATACCAGTTCCAATAAGAATCTACTGGCCTGCATGGAATTCAATCCCTCAATCCCCCACACTCATCACGATTCTCTCAAATCGCAGAGATCGCGGACATCGTGCCCCAGTGTAATTCCAGGGTAAATTTACAAAATTTCCAATGTGGCTAATGTCATGTCATTTTCTGAATCGCTTAATCCTAATTAGGGTCGTGGGGAGGCTGGCGCCCATCTCAGCCAACTCTGGGCGAGGGCAGAGTACACCCCGGACAGCTCGCCAGGCCCAATGTGGCTAATTCATGGCTAAATTCCCAAATGTGGCTAAACTTCCAATTCATGCTCCAAAGCCTAGTTTAATCTATCAGCAAAGGGGGACTAAATATGGACTGCATGTTCAAAAAATACATATGGACTTGATAGTCAGGTGTCCCCAACTTATTCGCCATATACTCTAAATAGAATATATTGTATATTAAGGAAATAACCACACATAATCTAATTTGTACCTTAACCAACTCTCCAGCTTAAAACTTGTGTTTTTGAGAGCTCTTACTACTCATGAATATTTAGAAACTAACAGCAAATGAATTCATATTGATTACTTGATGAATGCTGCTTCTAAGACAATCTTTCATAGGTCAGTCTGGTGCAGAATGTAAAGTAGAAGAAGAGGAAATATTTAACTGTGAGGGATACAGAGACTGACATTATGATTCAGTACCTTATACTCTGTATATAGATATCATAGAAAATCAGGCTACATATAGTATATTCTGAACAAATTATAATGCATATTTTATATGCATATCAGTGCCTAGTGAAAGGATTAGACAGCTTTATGGTAAATATTAAATAAAATTAGCTTTATTATATTATAATCAAAAATTGTTTACAAAAATGTTCGGAACAGGCCTCTATAGGAGAGATAATTTTCTAAAGTATTCATTCAATTTAAATGCTTAATATTTGGTAGAGGCTCCTTAATTGTACTGTTTTTGGATATATTATTAAAATACATGCAGATTGTTTATTTGTTGCTGTTGTTCTTCTTTGGTGTCACAATGAGCAGAACTGGAGAGCATGGGGATGCAGTTGCACATAAAATAGTTTATTAAAATAAACCAGGCAGACAAAACTGACACATTAGACAAACTCAGACAGACACGGAAAGTTGTATGGCACACACAAAGTATCAGAGAATAAGAACAGACAGTCTTAATAAAAAGAATACTTCAAATTTCAGGCAAACAGGACAACACAGACAGTGGCACAGTCAAGGCTGAGTCAAAAAAGCACAGTTCAGTTTGTTGTTCTTTCCTGAATTCCAGTTCAAAAGACTTTATGCTGAGATGATTTGTATGGAGCACAACCCACACAACCACAGATCATTATACAGACTGTGGTGTAGACTGTTGTGCTTTGTTTGATGTCTATAATCATCATACCTGTTACCATTGTTGAGTATAATTACCATCCCACTGTATACCGATTTGTGGTATTGCCAATACACATGCTTAAAAAGGCTGATTTGCTAGAAACATCCACTGTGTGGCAAAATAATATTGTTTAATGGCACTGCTGTCCCTTTTTTGAAGATGATCTAGTAAAGAATTTAGCACCCCATCTTCAAGCTTTGTGAGTTGAACATGTTTCTTCAATCCACCACCCCCTTCCCCAATTTATAATCTTGCTATTGTTTCTCACAACACAAAAAGATATTTCGGGGCAGAAGACACCAAGTGATGAAGCTTTTCAGGTGATATTTTGTTCCATTCTTCTGGCATGCAGATCTTAATATTTGGAACAGTAAGGGGGTCATTGTGTTTATATTTTTGTTTAAACTCACCACATGTTCTCTATTTGGGCCAGGGCAGGAAGGCCATTCCAGCAGCCCCACTCTGTTCTTCCACAGTCCTGCCTTTGTAATGTTTGCAGAATGTGGTTTTGCATAGTCTTGTTGAAATATGTATGGGAGTCCCTGGAAAAGATGTTGCTTGAGAAACTCAGTGTATTTCTCTGCATCAATGCTGCACACAGAAGTGCATGTTACCTTTGCCAAGGGCACTGACAATCCCATACCATGACAGACCCTTGATTTGGGCTTGGTGCTAGTAACAGTCTGGATGGTGCTTTTTATCTTTGGTCCAGAGCACACAGTGTCCATTTCTAACCATAAAGACCTGTAATACTAACCACAGTACCCATGTCCACTGTGGGAAGGACTATCTCAGATGCCTCTGAATCCAAATAAATGAACAGTGTTTCTGGACACAGCTAACATAAACCTTCCTTTTGCGCAGTTAAATTTTAACTGGCATTACTGGATTAACTTCATGTTGTAGTGAATAACAAAGGTTTACCATAGTCATCTCAAACTGAAGATCCTTTGCTCCTTAAATACGAAACCTTTCTTGCATGCATTTTTTTGGGGGATCAAATCAAGATTTCAGTTATCTTTTGACACCACCTCCTTAAAATCACAATTATTTCATTGTTTTGCTTTATTATTAGCCCTAAGTCACCCTAGTCCCTACCTTTTTGAAATGTGTTGCAGCCCTGAAACACAGCAATAGATGTATATTAAATAATGAAAGGAAGTTGATCAATCAAAACAGGAAATATCTTGGGTTCATGAGGTCTGCTATGAAATACAAGCTAAAATAAATGTTAAAAATCACTGTTTTCTTTTTTTATTTGCATTTTCAAAATTATCCCAACATTTTCTGATTTGGGTTACATACACAACATTTTAATATTCACAAATTTTCTCTCTGTGTATGTGCCATTTAAAATTTTACAGTAATATCTATACTTGCTTATTTACATGTGCAATTTATCATATTCATTTAATAAATGGGTCCTATTTATTTGGAACCTTAATAAACAAGGAGCTCAGGTGAGGGAGGTTGTATAAAGACTCACACAATACCCCCAAGGTAGCATTAGTGTACACAATTAGCTCAATAACTAATAGGAGTGCTTGTGTGAAGAACCCTGATAGATGCAAATGTGAAAAAATTCTCAGTGTCATTGGGGCTCACTAATCTCAAAGTACACTTGGAGACCATTTTCACCGTACAGCCTGCTATAATATTAAAAGGTGCTTGAGTCTGGAGAATAGTACTGGGCTGAGACGAGGAAGGAGCATTGAACATAGACAGGGAACAAGGAAAGCTAAGGTAAGTACAAAGATTTTGAGTCAGAGCTAGGCTGGAGTTCACATGGAGCAAACTGATGACATAAAACTGTATGTGTTATGGCCAAAAGCAAATGAGTCTGGCCCATCCAGAATACGTTTCTGGCCTGTAGAAAAACAGCAACATATTTTGTTAAGATGTAGTACATGTAGACACACTACTAGATTGGTTTGATAGCTCAGGTTGCTTATTAACTGAGCATGAGGTTTGTACAGAGAAATCTCAGTTTAACGTCTTGAGTACAGTTCAAGTTGAAGGAGAAACAATATAAGTATTATATATTTTAAGATGAATATTAACAAAATTTTATCTGAAGTAAGATATGTGTCTGAAATGGCATTAATAACTCCCCTGAATAAGTAATATGTTCATCATTGTTCATTTTCTGAGCCACTTAATCCTATTTAGGGTTGTGGGGGAGGCTGGCACCCATCTCGGCTGTCTCTAGGCGAGGGCAGGGTACACCCTGGACAGCTCGCCTGGCCATCCCAGGGCCAACACTCACACAACTATTCACACTTAGGGGTGATTTGGAATAGCCAATTAGCCTACTGTGCAAGTTTTTGGACTGTGGGAGAAAACCAGAGTACCTGGAGGAAACCCACACAAGCACGGGGAGAACATGCAAACTCCACACAGAAATGCCTGAGCTGGGAATCAAACCCAGGCCTTTTTGCTGTGAGATGGACGTGCTAACCACTATGCCACCGTGCCGCCCTTGTAAGAAATATGCTGGTGTGTATAAGATGGTAGCACTGTGTTATGTTACATTATATGGATGTGTGTTAATAGTAAGCAGCACCATATCATCAGGGACACACAGGGAAGCTGTTCCAGGCCCCAAGTCAATATTTAACCCAGGAGAGTTTAGTAGCCCACTGAAATGCAAAATAAAACAGTAAAATGTACAAAATGTAGGTCTAATCATTACCTGCAACTTAAATACTAAAACAATAAAACTATAACCGAACACAAGTATTCAGAAAAAAACAACAAAGTCAGACCCACCTAAATCATTAGTCTTGCCTATGCAAATAAATAAATCAATCCCATATACATAGACAAAGTTCCTTGGATAACATAAACAGGGGAAAAACTCACCCCTACCAGGTATCAAGTAAGCTCACGTCACTTGCGGTTTACAATAATAAAGGCTGGCTAGGAGAGAGAGCAGATGGTAACCTTCTTTGCCTGTCCAGTGCTGTCTTTTGGCCTTCATTATGGTGAAGAGTGAAACAGGACCCCAATCAGCAAACAGCTCCAATCTCCTCCTCATCCTGGTAAACCTCATTAACAATCAATTAGAGGGCACACCTGATGTACATCAGTGGCAAAAGGGAACTAGACAGAGGTGGGGGGGAATAAATACCAGCAGGAATAACAATAAGCTTCAATAAATCTCGTAGTATCCAAAGTGCCTTGTATATATGCCTGTGTGCATTTAATTTTGAGTGCAAGTGAAGGTGTTTGAATTAAAATACAATATTTATTCCATGTGATCAACTTCATAAAAGTTTATATCTCTCCTGCTGTGCATTTGACTGTATGTACTTGGGTCCTTTTAATTGTGGGATCCAGCTGTTATGCTCCAGCTGTTGATGAGCTTCTTATAACTTTAATGAACATACAGATGCATGTGACTACAGGCTTTTCATTATTCACTCACACAGCATGGCTGATTTCACTCACTAATGCCTTCATACACACACGCACACACACACATATGACCAGTATGTCAAACATACTATATGAGTTTGAAGCTGATTCTTCCCATTAGGGTTTATTTGACATTTTCAGCTGCTGTTAAACTGCAAACCTTTCATTCTTTTTTCAGAATACAGGGTAAAGTAACGTAATGGTGGGATGAAGATGGTTTGCTGAAGTGTGTGACAGCTGCTTTTTACTTTCAACACTTTTTTGGCCTGAGTAGGGGCGAGAGATAGGATGATGGAAATGGAAAGTGGAAAAGATGAAACTCTATTACATTTTCTCGTAATCTCCCTTTGCTCTATCTTTACTCTTGCCCTTTTTTACTCACTGACTCTATCCAATCTCTCCCTCTTCTCTCGTTTGCCTGCGTTCTCTCCTACACACACACACACACACACACACACACACACACACACACACACACACACACACACACACACACACACACAC
>JAQMYF010000007.1:15076486-15112798 GCA_030014195.1 Neosilurus mollespiculum
TGTGTGTGTGTGTGTGTGTGTGTGTGTTGTGTGTGTGTGTGTGTGTGTGTGTGTGTGTGTGTGTGTGTGTGTGTGTGATGTAATTGCCTGGTTCAGAAATGCTAATTAAATGCTGATCTTTAACACTCCTCTTGAAATGTTAGTGTCTATTTAAAGAAGAATATGAAATGGCAGCTCAGTGAATACAACATTAATTCCAAAAGCTTTGGGATGCTGTGTAAAATGTAAATAAAAACAGAATGTAGAGGTTTTCCAATCTTATAAACACATCAAACCCATATTTTATTTATAACAGAATAAAAAAGGTGAGACATTTTTATTTTGGTGAAAAATATTAGAGGGCGGCATGTTGGCACAGTGGTTAACACGCTCGCTTCACAGCAAGAAGGTCCTGGGTTCGATTTCCATGCTTGGGGTGTTTCTCTGTGGAGTTTGCATGTTCTTCCCATGCTTGCATGGGTTTCCTCTGTGTATACCGGTATACTTTATCAGTCCAAAAACATGCACAGTATGCTGATTGGCGTTGGAATGAGAGTGAGTGTGAATGGTTGTATGTGTGTTGGCCCTGCAGTGGCATGGCAAGCTGTTCAGGATACCCCACCCTTGCCCAGAGTACCTGAGATGTGTGCCAGTTTCCCCACAACCCTCAGTAGGGTTAAGCGGCTAAGAAAATGAATGAAATAATTAATGAAAAATATTAGCTTATTTTTTAATTTGACAGCAGAAACACAAAAAGGTTGAGATAGGGCAACACAAAAAAGGCTGTAATGTAAGTGATGCAAAAAAAGAAACAGAGGAACATTCTGTAACTAATTTGGTTAAATAGCGGTTCAATAATCTGCAAAAACTGCATCTATAAACTGTGGAACAATTTCAGAATAATGATCCTCACTGTAAAATTGAAAACTTTAAATATCTCATTATCAGTACATGACATCATCAAAATATTCCAAGAATATGGAGAACGTGCTGGGCACTGCATTAAAAGCAGGTTTGATTCTGTTATGGGAATCACTGCATGTGTTTTCAGGAACACTTCCTGAAATCTTTGTCACAGCATTACACAGCATCCAAACTTTTGTGGAATTGGGGTTGTACATCAGTCATTCAACATATGTTCAGGTTTACTTGCTACAAAATATTTAGTTGTGACTTTTTCGAAGCACTATTAGTGCACAAACAGTAGCCAGCCATGAAATCCTCATTCATAACCGCATACATTTCAAATTCTTCTGAGAGACAGTCAATTATTTATTTATGCAGATAAGCTGATTGACTGATTTATTTGTATCAGAAGTATATAAAAAATCTATGTACATGTGCTGCTACTGAGAATACATCTCCGAGTACACATCACTAAGAGACAAAGATAATTATTATTGTGCCAAATCAAGTCATAAAATGTAAAACATGAGATTTCAGCATGAGTTAAGGACAGTTGTATGTTGTTGGTAATAACATTTATACACCTGGTGTATTTGACATTTGTACATTTATTCTGTGGAGTTTGGGAGAACCGAGGCCATCGGTAATACCCTGAACCCAGACTTCGTTCGAAAATTCATCCTGGATTACTTTTTTGAAGAGAGGCAGAACCTACGATTTGATCTGTGAGTATCGACAGCATGTGCATGTGAGTGTATCGTGTGTTATACTCTTACAGAATTTTACCGTGACTTTTTACTGCAAAAGATATCTGTGGTTTATAAACTGTGTATGTGTAGCATATGTTAAAAATAGCTTTCTTATTTGGGCTTAAGCTGTCTGAATTTGAAAAAAAAAAATTGACTAGGGCTAAGAAAATGCTTGATAAGAGCTACCACAATACAATGGTGCTTGAAAGTTTGCGAACCCTTTAGAACTTTCTATATTTCTGCATATGTTATGATTTAAAACATCAGATTTCCACACAAGTCCGAAAAGTAGATAAAGAAAAGTTAATTAAACAAATGAAACACAAACATGACACTTGATCATTTGTTTATTGTGGAAAAGTATGTGAATCTTTGCTTTCAGACCCACTTTGTTGTTTAAGTGTAACCAAGTGGTAACTGTTGATCAGTCTTGCACATCGACCTGGAGGAATTTTAGTCCATTCCTCTCTACAGAACTGCTTCAACTTTGGGATGTTGTTGGGTTTCCTCACATAAACTGCTTATGCACTGCTTCTAGTGGATTAAGGTCAAGCCTTTGACTTGGACATTGCAAAACATTACATTTAGAGTGGTACAAGGACTTACTTAGGGTCATTATCTTATTGCACATTCTTTCCCACATTCTCTTCTATTCACTGACAGATGTCTTCACATTTTCATTTAGAACTTGCTGGTATAATTCAGAATTCATTGTACTATCAATGATGACAAACTGTCTTGGCCCAGATGCAGCAAAACAAGCCTTTTCTCCATCTCTCTGACGGTGGATTGGTGGAATCCAAACTCTTTAGAGATAGTTTTTTAATCTTTTCCAGCCTGATGAGCATCAATAACTCTTTTTTTCAGGTCATCACAAGTCTCCACAAGATACACCTACAAACACGCGCTGTAAAGATCAAACTTTTACAGATCTCTGTTCAGAGAAATTAAACAGGGTGCTAACTTACATTTGATTATCTTCTAATTGATTGAAAACACCCAACCCCAAGATGTAATTTGGCATCACTTTTCTCAATAAATGAATGACCAAGCATAATAATTTCTAGCTTGCTTGTTTAAATGGGTTCTTTGTATCTACTTTCAGGACATGTGATGAGTAAAGAGGGAATTTTAATATGAATGATGACACCCACAAACACCCACGCACCCACCCACACACACACAGAAACATATAAGAGAGAGAGAGAGAGAGAGAGAGAGAGAGAGATTATTGCTATTAAATCACATACATAGTTTTCTTTCAGCTGCAGAAATTGAAGTAGTTCACAAACCTGCACACATCAGGTTTCAGCCAGCTGAAACCTCTACACACCCTGCAGTGGAAATTTTCCATCTTTTTTTCTATCTTTACTTTTCTTTCACTGCAGGCATAGTAACTGAGAGGGTGTAAAAAGCTCTTGAATTATCCTTCAAATTGTTTTGATTTGATTAATCATGAAGCAGCATGTGTAAGTGTAAACGAAATAAATATAAATTCATTACTCACTCACTCACTCATTTGCCGAGCTACTTAATCCTACCAGGGTCACGGCGAGGCTGGTGCCTATCTCAGTCAACACTGGACGAAGGCAGGATACACCCTGAATGGCTCGCCAGTCCATTGCAGAGCAACACACACACAACCATTCACACTCACATTCACACCTTTATAACAGTCAGATAGCCTATTGCGCAAGTCTTTGGACTGTGGGAGGAAACTGGCATACCCAGAGGAAACCCACACAAGCATGGGGAGAACATGCAAACTTCACACAGAAACAAACCCAGGGACCCTGGGTTCAAATCCCACCTTGGGAAACAAACCCAGGACCTTCTTGTTGTGAGGCAGATGTTCTAACCACTATACCACCCTGCTGCCCTAACTTAATTATTTAACAGAAAATAACTATGAAATAAGAATTGTTTACTCAAACAATGCACGTCTTAACCTGACAACATTCAAAAAATCAATTTCAAATTATCTTTGCTTACTTTCTCTGTAAATACAATCTAAAAAGCATTTTTAACATTTAATTTATCATTCATTCATTTTCTGACCAACTTGATCATAATTAGGGTCGTGGAGAGGCTGGCTGCCATCTCAGCCGACTCTGGTCGAGGGCAGAGTACACCCTGTACAGCTCGCCAGGCCATCGCAGGGCTTATTTTATTTAAATGTTTTAAATCATACAAGATCAGTTCCACTACACACTACACAGACTACCTGCTTTGTCAGCTAAATAAATCCAAGCAAATGTGCAATCTGAGAGCAACAGTTGACTGCAACAATTTTGGGGGGTGAAAGATTTAATAATAATTCTTACAAATGAAACAATATTTGAGTTCTTACCATTAAATACTTTCATTTCAAATATTGTTGCTTGTAGATATTTATTTATTTCTTTATTTATTGTAGAAATAAACCATTGAAATCAAAATTTAAAGTATTTTTTGGATTTTTGCTCCTATTTACTCAACAAAGACAACTAAAGGTTAAAAAAGAGCACATACTCTCACATGTACACATGTGTAATTTAGTTAAGTGTAAAATAGTGTGTGTGTATAAAAATAGGCTTTACTTTCTGCAAAATATCTAGTTGCGACTTCGTTCAGGAGCACTCTTTGGGTATAAACAGGATCCAAGCAAGACAGCATAGAATGTAAAATGATCGAGGGACGATATAAAGACCTGGAAATAGTGAAAGGTGACTCACTGAAACATGAGATAGTAATAGGAGAGTGTAAACCCAGTGAAGGCCTTGTGATTTCTTGTACTGATAGCTACAGGGGAGAATGTGTGTTATACTGGAGGACTGAGTGAAGATAATCTGCAATAAGGTTTCTCTTTCTCCCTGCAGGTACGACCTTGACTCAAAGAGTGAAAATCTGTCTAAACATGTAAGTGAGCGGTGGTGCCTTACAAACTCCATTATTTGTGTAGCAGTCTGGGAAAATCCATCAGCTGTCACTGTGGCTGAATTTTTTTGCCTGTATCATATACTATATGAACCTAGCATAACACATACAGTATATTTCCCCAAAAAGACAGGAAAATGTTTTATTCCTGGTTTAAAACAGGTAGTCTACCTAAAGGTCTGAATCCTTGTTAGCTCATACAATGCATGAATAGGTTGTTGCAAAGCTATGTGAAACAGGAAAAGGAGAATAAGCCTTATTTATAATATAACAAGCCAACGATTGTAAAAATGTCCATGATACACTGTTTCATTATCATTATTATTATTATTATTATTATTATTATTATTATTATTATTAGCCTAATGTGCATGTCTTTGCACTGTGATGTTAAACCAAACTTGATCACAGGACCTTCTTGTTGTGAGGCAGATGTGCTAACAACTACACCACAGTGCCGCCCTTGTAAAAACGATTACAGTAATGGCCGAAAAAGAATTTCGAAAGGTGAAGGGTTTTCCCAGCTCACCACATATGTGAGTGTGTATTTAATTGTTTGAGGCTTTTTTAAACAACACCCTTGTGTTTACAACAGTCATCAATAATTTATGGAGTGCTTTTGCAGTTATATTACAGTGTGGCAGAGTTATAAAGCTGACTCCCTTATTGCTGCTTTGTGCTATGAAAAGTATATCCTTGGGGAGGGCAGATTTACCTGCTGTTTTTCCTCTCCCTAGTCGAGTAAAGCTCCAGACCCAGCAGTCTGTATTAAGGAGCTGACTCAGTAGAAATAATTGCAGAGGTTTCCACATTCTACTGTTACACATCCGCAATCAAAGCCTAATGTGAATCATCAGTTGTATGAAAGATTGAATTAATGAAGCAGTAATCTTGAATAATTATCCAGATGAACGGAAAGCATTAGCCCCTGAGTGTCCCATGTGGGTAACAATTAACTGCAAATGCAATGAGCAACAGCAAGTGGAGAAGTTGGGTCTGCTGGCAATGTGTTTGTAATGTTTTGTATGCTTTCAAGCAGTGTGACAAATAGAAGAGACATTTAATACTTGAACATAAGTATACACAACAAATTATAGGTCTTTTTTTAAATTATTATTTAATATCCTTTTACTTGTTTACAGTTTGGAGTACTGCCACCAGTCCTATTAGATGTTAGTGCATTATATCACCTGCATGTTAATGTTAAAACAATAGTCATGCTTTTATTTTTATTTCATGAATAATGGGTTTTTTATGGGAATATAATGGGAATATGTATTGCATTTTTCTTAAATGCAATTCCATTGCTCCTTTGTGTATGTATATTAGTCAAAATAAGTACTGTCACTCTGTACCCAAAACAAAAAAGCAAAAAAGACAAAAACAAACAAAAATGTTTTTTATTGGAATTATTTATTTATTTGTTTGTTTGGGGCAGCAAGATGGCACAGTGGTTAGCACGTCCACCTCATAGTGAAAAGGCCTTGCTTCAATTCCTGGTCTCAGGCGTTTTCCTGTGGAGTTTCTTCTTGTGTGCATATTCTTCCCATGCTTGTGTGGGTTTCTTATGTGTACTCTGGTTTCCTCACACAGTCCAAAAACATGCCCAGTAGACTGATTGGCTGTTCCAAATCGCGCCAGGTGTGAGTGAATGGTTGTGAGTGTGTGAATGGTTGTGTGTGTTTGCGTGTGTGTGTGTGTGTGTGTGTGTGTTAGCCCTGCGATGACCTGGTGAGCCGTTCAGGTACCCTGCCCTCGCCCAGAGTCAGCTGAGATAAGCGCCAGCCTTCCTGTGAGCCTAATTAGGATTAAACATCTTAGAAAATGAATGAATAAATGTTTGTTTATTTATTTAATTAAATTTTATTTTATTTTTTGTGTAGAAAAAACTCCTGTTTTTACATTGGATCCATCATCAATGCCTTCTTTCCTGGCAGAAACAAGTAAAAACAGGGATTTCACCCTAGATTTGGTTCACAAGCATTTAAGAACTGTCTGTCTTAAATTTTAGTTGACAAATTTGCATTCTGTGCAGTCTAGAGTATATTAGTCATGCCGCAGAAACACAAAAACATTATTCGGGTCAAGGCCACATTAACTTTGGATTTTAATCCAAATACAGATACAAATATTTGGAGAATAAAACAGATAGAGATTAACACTAGTATTCATTTTAATGTATTTTAATGTGTGTACATATTATCGACACTCTCTGATATTATGTAAAGCGTCTATGATCTGTGTGTGTGTATGAGCAGGACTTCCTGGGCCAGATGTACTGTACTCTTGGAGAGGTGGTTGGCTCCCCAGGTAGTCGTATGGCGAGAACCCTGCTGTGAGTATTGTTTTTGACCCCTCACCTCCCCCCTTCCATTCCTTTATCCTCTCAACCCTGAGATTATATCCATCTCTGAGAACGTGTACCTGCCTCATGTGATTTGCTGAGCACAACATTCAAATCTCATCAATATACAGTTTGTACCCTGAGTTTTTCTGTGTGTTTAATAATGCATACTTATTTCCCATTGTTGGCAGCTCATGTATGCATTGGTGCATCAGTGAATGTGTTAATATTTCATGTCTTTGTACGTAGATAAATGAATTAGAGACCCAGTCTACAGGGACATGTCTAAGCACCACTACATTATTGTGATGTATGAATGTACCTCTCCCAGGGAGTTATGCAAACAGAGATTCATTTATTCATTTATTAAATCCACTTATGTCAAAAAAGACATATGCAGGTGAGAATGAAATCCTTAATTTTTATGGCCAATGCAGCCAGCTCCAAAAGTATTGGAGCATTGCCACAATTTTTATTCTCAAATTTAATTTTTTTTCTGTACACCACCACAACTGATTCAAAATGAAGCAGTCAATATATGACGGAAGACTTTCAACTGTGATTTAAGGGGTGTAACAAAAAGTATTCTATTAAAAATAATTCCATTAAAAATTCTTACACATAGTCACGCCATTTTCACAGGGTCAGGAATAGAACAAACAATTGTAACTATAAATATAAGCAATAATTTTAATATTTGGATGCAAATCCTTTGTAGTCAGTGCTTACCAGAAGTCAGGAGCCCATGTGCATGAGCAAATGCTGAGTTTTCTCCCCTTCGATGCTTTTCCAGGTCTTTACAATAGCCGTCTTCAGTTGTTAGTAATTTGTGGGTCTTCTGTCCTTTGGTTTTGCCTTCAGTAAATAAAAAACATTCTCAGTTGAGTCGATGGACTCAGACATTAGGAACATTCCATTTCTTATCCTAAGAAACTCTTGGGTTACTTTTTTTGTATGTTGTGAGACTTCATCTATTTGTACTGTGAATTGCCTTCCTATCAGTTTAGCAGCATTTGACTGAAGCTGAGCAGAAAATATAGCTCTACACACTTCAAAATTCTTCCTGCTTCTTCTGTCAGCAAGCATATCATTAATCAACACCAGTGACACAATTCCTTTCTTCCCTTCTCCATACTCTTCTCTTCCCATCATTCTGGTCCAGATTAAACTGGGTTTCCTCTGTTCAAAAAATCCTGCTCCAAAGCTGGAAAGCCTGGAAAGCCTTCATGGTTTTCCATGTCTATTTGTGCTGCTGAGCTTCCCAGTGTAGTTCTTATTGTAGTGTAGATGGAATGTATCAAGTTGTTGATTTGAACATTCCTAAAGATCCTGCTGTTTCTCTGATAAACCTGTTTTTTCAGCCTAATGATGGCCTCATTAGCCTTTGAAACTGGGGACTCAGTAAAAATGGCTGTAATTCCTAAAAAGTTGATTCAATATTTCTGTTAAACCCCTAAATTGCAGCTGAACGTCTGCACTTCAATCTCATGTCGACTGTTTCATTTCAAATCCATTGTGGTCATGTTTAGAGGAATTCAATGTGATTGTTTCAGTCAGTCATTAAGTGTCCATATTACTCAAGACACAATTTGATTATATAATGTAAACTCATTTGTCTACTCATCGGGGTAAGTGCTGGCTCAGTGGTTAAGGCTCTGAGCTAAGAGAAGCATGGGATTTGAATGCCTGGCATTAACAAGCTGCCATTGTTGACCCCTTAGGCTTAGCCCTTAACACTCTCTGCTCCAGAGGCATCCTACAGCAATAGCATGCTCTGATACCAGCTTACTAATACAATGGCATATGCAATAAAAGGATTACATTGTACAGTAATTTTGTCTGTTGTGACTATTCTTAATTCTTTTTTTTTTTTAAAAATTGAAATTTGGAAAAGCAAATTAGGTTAATGTACATGTCTTGGACTGTGAAAGGAAACCCAAGCACCTGGAAGAAACCTACGCAAGCACTAGGAGAACATGCATAGTCACAGAAAAGCCTTCACGAGCTGTGGACTCAAACCCAAGACCTTCATGCTGTGAGGCAGACCTACTAACCACTATGCCACCATGCTTCCCATAGTCACATTTATGTAAGGGATAATGTACAGTGAGTCAGTGATTATGGAAAAATAGACTACAACAGGAGGAACAGCTGAATCTTTGCATCACCATCATCATCAGGGTTTTATTTCATGTTAATGAAGACCACGCTGTAAATTATTCCACTTATTGCACAGTGTCCTACAAACTATCGATATTAAAAAAAAACCTTTTATTCAAATATTTTGTTGTTGGGCATCGTGGCATCTCAGCCAGAAGGTTCTGGGTTGGAATCATTGTGAGGTTTGTATGTTCTCCCCATGCTTGCGTGTGTTTACTCCTGCTGTTAAAAAGACATGCGCATTATGTCAGCTGGCTTACATACTACATTGCAGTTGGCTTTTTTTCAAAAATAAACCACCCAGGCTAAATCACACTTTACTTTGTTCCATGTGAAATCAAGAGGAAACAACACTGCTTTCATTTGCAACTTCTCTCTGTCATTTCCAACTTTCATCTTTTCTCTGTCTCATACTGACTCTCTTCTTCAAGAGGTAATGCAGAGAGAGGGTGTGTTTGTGTGTGTGCTTTGTTTGGTAATTTAGGAGAGTAGCCGTCTTCCTGTGCTCCTGTAGGGACTACATTCAAACCAGATTAAAAACTTGCTTGAATCATCCATCGATTTCTGGAAACCTGGCTTCAGCCTTTCCATCATCTTATGATACTGTCAAACAAACAAACAAAAAAAACCTACTAAGCAAAATTGAAAAAAAAAACACTCAATATGGCACACCTAAAATATCAGATTGTCTTTCACTGGATTGTGTTTAGTGATTCTTTCATAATTCTTTCTGATAATTTTTCACCAGTAGTTGTTCTTTTCAGCAATTTTGCAGGAACCCATCAACATAATCTATTGCCGTCCACATGTGAATTAAATTGTTTAAGCTATACTTTTTATTATTATTATTTTAAAATCATTTTTCAGTGTAGGGTGTTACAGCAAGAAGGTGGTGGGTTTGAGTTTCACAGTCTTTGTGGGTTTCCTCCAGGTACTCTGCTTTCCTTTCATGGTACAAAGACATACAAGTCTGGTTGTTCTAAATTGCCTATAGGCATGAATGTGAGCGTAAATGGTTTTTAAGGCTGTGTTAGCCCTGCGATAGACAGGTGACCTATCTCTCACACAAATTCAGCTAGAATTGGCTCCAGCTTCCCTAGAACACTAATAATTGGTACAGATAATGGATGTATGGGTTTTCAAGGTTTTTTATTGATCTGAAATATACCTGGCAGGGGACCAAAGGAGTGGGAGAGTCAAAGCACATTTAATAGAAACTCATTAAACCAATGTTGCATTAAATTCCTACTTAAGCAAAGATTTTAATTAAGGATCTGTTTCAAATAAATAAGTATTTCTGTCTGATAAGATTTTATTTAATCCAGCCTATAATGCTGCAGATGTGGAGGATGTTTTCAGTGTTTGAAAGAAAACTAAAATCAGACAAGTCTCCAACCTCCAGAAAACTATTGCAACATTTTGCTTAAAATTGGCAAAAGCAGATTATATGACTGCAGATACCTGTTTTAATAAGTATGTAGTTGTTTATGTATAATTATATCTATTGCCATAGATGTTTTATGAAATGTTTTTTTTAAAGTCAGTGTTAGTGTATGATGGACAGTATATGATTAAAGCATTACGTGAATAATACACAAACTAAAATGTGTTTTATAGTGGCATCCCTGGTAAAAATTGTGGGTCAATCATTATTAAAGCAGAGGAACTTGGAAATTGTCGGGTAAGTCAGTGTTTTCATTTGTTCTGTGGGCTTGTACTCATAATCCTTCTTCTTTTCAAAACATCAAAACATTCCCACACATCGATGCTCAGGGTCCACTGTACAGCTGTTTGTGTTTTCTTTTTTAGGAATCAGTATTGCTACAGTTTTGTGGGAACAGCTTGGATAAAAAGGACTTCTTTGGCAAGTCTGACCCTTTTCTTGTCTTCTCCCGCAGAAATGAAGATGGAACGTAAGTGTTGTATCCGCACTTTAAACAATTAGATATATATTTATATACCATACATTCTTCAGGGGAATTATGCAATCTCATTGGTTAACTATATCAGGATAATACGCTATTATGCACAGAAGGTAGGGGGACGTACCTGAACATTTCGATTCTCTGACATCACCCAAGCCTGAGATACATATATTTAGTATATACTACTTGTAAACATGAGCAAAAAGCCCAATAAAATGAGATTCTTATGGTATCATTTTTTAGAATTTAATGATTTTAAACCATTTCAGATGCAGGTGAGCTTGAGAGCATGTGTGAGCAGGTGTCCACATGCTGAGTAGAAACAATGAAAAGCAAACAAAAATGAGCTTTCTGTACTTTATATTGTATATTTTAACCATGACCCTGAGGCAGGTTAGGTGAGGTCTATGCTTCAAGCTGAGTTAGTGCTGTAGGACATCTGTTCGAGTCTGTTCATTCTAATTTTAAAAAAGTGAAAATTAACCATGGTGTTTAAGTATGTACTTACAAAAACAAAATTAAAATGAAATTCATTGGGGGTTTTTTTGTTGTTGTTGTTGTTTTTTTACATTTTATGATGAGTAACACAGGTAAACTTAAGCAACAAAAGTTAAAAGAAACAAAAAAAGGTTATTATTATCATTATTATTATTATTATTATTATTATTATTAATATTATTATTATTATATTTTTATTTAATTTTTTTTATGTACTGGGGAAACATGAAGAAAAACAAACTAAAATGAGATTTTTTGGTTTATTTTAAAGCATGGTAATGATAATGCCGTCTGCTCCAAGTGACCGTGACAAATTGTGAGTGTCCACTGTTTTGATTCAAGCATTATCCACTCATAATAATATTTTTTAATTCTAAAATAGCAAACCTATCAGATTGTGCTGTTCCCGTGGCGTATATACCAATAGTCATTATCCACCTCACAAACTTGGGATAAAGCTTAAATTAAAATGGCAGTCAAAACCCATATGTTGCCATGAACAAAGAAATCTACTCAATATAGCCTTTCTGGTTTACGAGGTAAGAAAGCACTTTAAAGCTTTGAATGAGTTTCGAAAGATGTTGTTATGGAGCCTATGTGTTAGTACTCCTGCTAGTTAACTAGCAGGCTTTTGTTTGTCCCCTTTGGCTTTCCATAGACTCATTATTGGGCTCACCTGTGTCTCGTTTCCTGCCTCACATGTCTGTGTATATAAGCCCTGCATTTCCCCACAAGCTTTGCCAGATTGTGCCAGAGTTTTGTCCTGTACCTTTCCAGTGTTTGCATATATCTCTGTCTAGTAGTTTTTGACCATTCTTGCTAACTTTGTGATTCTTTGTGAACTCTGCCTCTGTTTTTGACTTCTTGGATATCTCTGACCTTTGCCTGTGTTTTGACCACGAGTTTGCCAGCCATTTTGGATTGTCTGCCTATCTATTAAATATTGTGCTCTACACCTCTCCTGTCTGCTTGTGGATCCTTTTCCCTCTGTAAAACCATAACACCTATGTGACCTTTGTTATCCTTTAAGATAATATAAAATATAACATTCTAATTTGGGGTTGGACATTTCTAGATTGGGGGTTGTAGAGAATTTTTAGATTCCTCCCTAATTTAATTTTACTATGTAAAGCTGCTTTGTGACAATGTCAATTGTAAAAAAGGGCTATACAAATAAACTGACTTGACTTGACTTAATTTTAGTTTGCTTTTCTTATGTTCCTGTAAAGTATATTGTATACTAAAAAAATAACTACTGGAATGGAGCATGCTTTTGTTCCCATGTAATATATACTAAAACTGGATGAGTTTCAAAAGATCTTGTTTTAGTTTGCTTTGCTAATGTTCCTGTAAAGTATATACTAAAATATATGGATATTTACTGTCTACTTTATTAGAAACTCCTATATGTCTGCACATTGTGACTCTGGACAGAGACCTTGTGGCGTGATTAAGACCTTGCCCAAAGTCTAACATCTAACGGGGATTTGAACCCATGAGCCCAGCACCCTAACCACTACACCACCGGCCCCACAATTCTGACACTTGATGTAAATTGTTTAATGCATTTCACTGGCTTATTTGGATAACTGTATAAAGTGCAGGTCTACATGTATTCCTATTAAAGTTGACAATGAGTGTACAATTCTGGATAAATATGGGTGTATGTATCTTTCTTATGGTTGGTGCTGAACAGGTACACCATTTGCCATAAGACTGAAGTGGTAAAGAACACACTGGACCCTGTGTGGCAGGCCTTTAAAATCCCAGTCAGAGCACTGTGCAATGGAGACTATGACAGGTAAGTTTACTGATCTGAAGAGGTCTAAACTTTTACTACTCCTATACATTGTGTGCAGGTTAAATGTTAAAATCATGTGGAAAAATGCACATATGTTTTGGATTGCTTTCCTGTTATGTGAAATGTAAAATCAAATATAAAATCAAGAATATATGGCAAAATCAACAGAAAACAGAAGATATTTTCTTGATTCTTCCTGTTTGATAGAGATCAAACACAAGAATTAGCGGGGAACCAAAAGGTAAATATTACAAATGAGTATCCAAAAACTGTTCAGAGAATATGAATTTTCATTCATTCATTCATTCATTCATTCATTCATTTTCTAAGCCACTTAATCCTAATTAGAGTCACGGGGAGGCTGGCCTCCATCTCAGCCAACTCTGGGCGAGGGCGGGGTACAAAATTAACAGTTCGCCAGGGCATTGCAGGGCAGATATGAATTTTATTATATATATTTCATTAATCTATTAAATCACGTTTACAATGGGGATTGAAAACTTTTTAAATGTAATTTCCATTTCATTAAGAATATGGTATGATAATATAAAATATTTTATAAAATAAGATATTTTATATAAAATATGAAAGAACAGCTGTATTAGTAAATATGTTTTGGTGTAAATTACATTACTTTATTTTGACCTTTGTTTATATTTTCACTCAACTGTGCAGTGATAGTATGCAAAGTTGTTAGCAATATTTTTGTAAAATTGCATAGTTGCTTTCTTGTGTGAAAATGCCAACCAAATTATTATAACATATCACCACTAACAGAAGACATTGTTGTTCATGCACTGAATTCACTGAGATACAAAGACTGGGTGAACAGATACCATGTGTCAAGATCAATGGTCAAATATTACCCATTGTTCATGATATGTATTAGACTTTTTCTAAAAACCGTAGTATTTTTTAAAATTGGTTGTTTTTACAGAGCAATAAAGATTGAGGTGTATGACTGGGACAGAGATGGAGGGTGAGACATCTAAACTTTGACATTATTCACATACTTAAAATGCATACTGTGTGTCTAAAGGTGATGATATAATGCTGACTGATTTGTTTTTCCAAAGGCATGACTATATTGGAGAGTTCAAGACAAGCTATAGGGAACTGTCCAAAGGCCAGTCTCAGTTCAGTGTTTGGGAGGTGAGGGCATCGCAAGCTACAATGATAAATCAGGGAACTGTCAATAGATAACCATATATGTAAATTTTTTTAGTATGTTTTTATTTTTATAGCATACTTAATGTAGCATCAGCTCTTTAATTACAATATACATGTATATCTTCATATTTATGTACTGTGGTCTTTATTAATGGTACGATTCCGTGGCATTATGCAAAAACCAAATAACCCACTTGACCATTAAAAATGAGTCCAGTGTGCTATTGTAGACCTTTGGAGGCATCATAGTACAATCTATAAAATTGTTAGGAAAGTATTAGTTCATTCAAGTTCTAGCAGTTAAAAAAGCATAATGATTCTTGTCAATTTCCATGCAAGAATCAGATAACCCACAATTTCAAGAAGTCTGAGACGTCTCAGAAGGGGGATTGGTCAGTCTGGCAATGTGCTGAGTGGTGAGTAGACAGGTGTCTTAAAGGGATCTGAATCAGAACTTGACCAAACATCATCTGGTAGTGAGGAAAATGAAGGCTAAATGCTCACTGTGGTGTATTAAAATGATATCTGTATGCAAATCGAACAAGAGTTTTTGCATAAAAAAATCATTTTCACATCTGAACTAATTGTTTGAAAATTGTAATGTTGGTTATCTGGTTCATGCACGAAAATCATTTTTGTGTTTCTGAGGTCGTTATAGATTTGCTAAAAAATCCCAGATTGGGACAAATTTTATTTTACATAAATTTTGCACAGTGTTCATCTCATAGAAAGATGCAATTTCCCAAGTTTTGCTGATTTTTAAAAAATATAATTTAATTTTAGAAAAACAAAATCTCATCTTGTTTTTTCTCAAAATGAACTTATCAGGTTGTTATCTGGGTTGTCTGGTTCTTGCATGGTGTCACAGAATTCAGATGTCAAAGTAAAAAAAAGGGGTTTTTTTTGCCTTAGGTAGTCAACATGAAGAAAAAGAAGAAGAAGAAGAAGAAGAAATATCACAATTCAGGAACTGTGAGTAGTTTTCTATCCATTATGTTTATTTTAAGTATTTCAAAGGACAAGGTTAAGAAACAAGGACAGGCCACATATTTGTTTTTATAACTGTCATTATTGGTAAGACTTCTTATTACAGGTCCTACATTATATCTTCATAAGCAGTGCACAAAACCTTCATAACCTAAATATTCATTCATTTATTTGCTTTATCCTACTTGGGTCACAGTGATGCCTTGGCCTATCTCAGCCTACTTTGGTCGAAGGCAGGGTAGGCCCTCAAAAGCTCACCAGTCCACTGCCGGGACACCTAGGGGCAATTTGGAACAGCCAATTAGCCTAATGTGCATGTCTTTGGACTGTTGGAGGAAACCAGAGTACACAGAGGAAACCCTTGCAAGCACAAAAACATGCAAACTCCACACAGAAATGCCCTCACCGAGACCACAACTCGAACCCTGGTCCTTCTTGTTGTAATGCAGACAAGCTAACCACTACATCACTGTGCCTCTCAACCTAAATGGTAACATTCATAAATGATTACATGTCTTTTTTTGTAGGCATTGCACTCTGTGTGGCTAGGGAATGACATCATCACATTAGCTCTAAGGAATAAAAATTGGAACCATGCTATGGCTAATTTCCTATGTTATAGGAAATAATCAACAACAGTTTGGTTCTGCTGATTTACCAACCCAAAGCTGATTATTTTCTTATAGTGGTTCTTCTTTGAGTTTAGCAATATGTCTGTGATTACAAAGTTATAACAACTTCATATTTATAAATTTTTGTTATTATTTCACATTAATTTAAAATTTAGGGTTGTACCCACCCATATATACATATATACCTACTCCAGCATAATACGGATTAAGTAGGAAATTTGTCATACTGAGATATTTATATTTTTGGAAAGAGAATTTAATATGCATTTAAATTAGGTATAATGCAGGATTATAGCATGAAAACTTGAGTTACATCACTTTGTATCTTGCTAATCAGTAAATGCTTCTTTTGAGCAATTACAGTTACAGAACCAGTTTCTGAATGTCCGCATTTGAAACTACCTAGAAATCATAAACTAAATGAATCCAGCTCTCGACCGATCGGCCCGATCTTCTTAGCGTCTTCCTAGCAACAGATGAGTTCTTTTCCAACGAGTCATGTCTGTTTATAGGCTTCTCATTGGTTTACCATTATATGATTCAGGGAATCCTTCTGGGATTCCATAAGTAAGTAGAGTATTCTGGTACTGAATATGGATAATAAGGAAATACCCTGAGCAAATACAAAAGCAGTTTGAAAATCAGTGAAATAAGTGGATATTTCCATTGTTTTACAACTTGAACATGGAACCTTTTATTATCAAGCATTTTAGCATGGAATGATTGTGTTTATGGATATTCAAACTTGGTCATGTTGAAGTTTATGCTTTGAACGATTTTTGGCGATATCGCATTTTCGTCCTGGTAAGCCCTCTTAAACTTACTTTGGCTTTTACTCAAAACACTACCTTGCGACTTAGTGCTGGCCCGAGTACATGGTGAGGGTTGCATCAGGAAGGGTATTCAGCATAAACACTGTGCCAAATCAAACATCTAGATTCAAAAAGCAGACCTCACACAGGGACGTTTCTGACAGCGATTCAGAGTAGTTTAAATTAACAGTGTTGTGGCAAAACAATTGTGAGCAGGATATGAAAACATGGTGTGAATAGGTGTACTGAGGTTGTATTGGACACAGTTCAGAAAGGTGACAACATGTGTTTGAGACCAGCTGTGAAATTCACTTAATGGGGCCAGTGCCAGTCAAAGACAAACACCATAACAGTGTCAAGACGATGTCACTGTGGTCCAACACGGTTTGGAACTTCGCTAATCCATTGTCAGAAACACCCCATGTAAGGCTTGCTAAACAGAATGTTCATACTGGATTGGTTGAGTTCCAGGTTAACAATGATCATCACTGTTATTGTTGGTCAGAATGACTGGTAAAGGGAGAATGTCTGATATGATGGAATGGAGAAAGATAGACATATTGTGTGCATAAGAGACCAGGTGGAAAAAGAGTAAGACCAGGAACATTGGCAGTGGATTTAAGTTGCTCTACCATGGTGTAGACAGGAAGAGAAATGGTGAAGGAGTACTCCTAAAGGAGACACTCATCAAGATGCTGTCAGAAGTGAAGAGAAAGTCTGAAACTGAGAGACAGAGTGATCAGTGGCAAGCTAGAGATTGAAGGCGTGAAGTTGAATGTCATCAGTTCATATGCCCCACATGGTTGTGAGGGGGAGGAGAAGGATGACTTCTGGAGGGAGTTAGATAGGCATATGGTGGTAGATTTTGCAAAAAAATATAAATGGCAGTCGTGAATACAAATTTAAGAAAAGAGAGGAGCACAGAGTGACATAAGACTGGAGGAAGGTTCTCGCAGGTGGACTATATTTTTTGCAGGATAGGAGATATGTCTGTGAAGTGGTGGAAGGAGATAGTGTTGCTAGACTGCATCAGACAGTAGTCTTTATAATTTTACATTTACATTTACATCATTTAGCAGACGCTCTTATCCAGAGCGACTTACAGAAGTGCTTTAAAGTCATTATCAGTGAAAATATTCTTATACTGGTTCGTCAGGACACAGACTAAGTATACCATCAGTCAAGAACTCAGTGGATAGGTGTTGTATAGGAGTGTATAATGGCTTTAGAGTTAAAGAAGAGGAGGAGATTGAGAAGTGAACCAATGATCAGATGGTGGAAGCTAAAGAAGAAAAACTGCTGTGTGAAATTCAGCGAGGAGGTAAAACAGGCATTGGGGATGTACCGCAAGCTACGGTAAAAAAAGAAAGCAGCAAGGGAATGTACCGCAAGCTACGGTAAAAAAAGAAAGCACATGGTAATGTGCTGATGAGTGAGGATGGGTTGGGAATGTGGAAAGTGTATTTTGAGAAGTTAATGGATGAAGAAAATGAGAGCAAGGCTGTTAGAGCATGTGGAGATAGAGAGAACTCGGAAGTGCGAGGGATTAGTAAATATGTGAGAGCAGCTATGAAGAGAATCAAGAGTGGAAAGGCAGTTGGCCCAGACGAAATACCAGAGGAGGTATAGAGATGTTTAGGTGAGATAGCACTGGTGTTTTCAACCAGATTGCTCAACAAAATCTTGGAAGGGGAAAGGATGCCTGAGGTGTGGAGAAGTGGTTTTGTACCAATTTTCAAGAACAAGGAAGATGTGCGGACCTGCAGTATTCATTCAGTCATTCATTTTCTGAACCGCTTAATCCTAATTAGGGACGCGGGGAGGCTGGCGCCCATCTCAGCTGACTCTGGGCAAGGGCAGAGTACACCCTGGACAGCTCGCCAGGCCATCGCAGTGCTGCAGTATCTAAATGGAAATAAAGTTGATAAGTCACACCATGAAGTTATATGAAAGATTGATGGAATCCAGGCTGAGAGGAGAGGTGGGGATCTGTGAATAGCAGCATGTTTTCATGCTATGCCATATCTGCTTTGAGAATGTTGAGGAAGAAGTACAGGGAAGGTCAGAAGGTATGCTGTGTGTTTCTGGACTTGGAGAAAGCATATGACAGGGTGCCAAAAGAGGAGTTGTGGTATTGTATGAGGCAGTAAGGAGTGGCAGAGAAGTACACTATGTGAGGGTTATACAGGATATGCATGAGGACAGTGTGACAGCGGTGAGGTGTGTGGCAGAGATGATGGACTGGTCTAAGGTAGGGTTATAAATGAAGGGTCGGCTTTAGGCCCTTTCTTATTTGCAGTGGTCATGGACAGGTTGATCAACAAGGTCAGGGAAGAGTTTTCTCGTACTATGATTTGTGCAATGACACTGTTATCTTTAGTGAAAGCAGGAAACAGGTAGAGATAGGTCTGGAGAGGTGGAGGTGTGCATGGAACAAAAGAGGAATGAAAGTCAGCAGAAGTAAGAGAGTGCATGTGCAGGAATGAGAGTAGGTAATGAAAGAGTGCAGATGTAAAGGGGTAGAGGTGATGAAAGTAAATGAGATGAAATACTTGGGGTAAACTTCCCAAGGTAACTGAGTGTTGGAGAGAAGTGAAGAAGAGAGTGCAGGCATGGTGGAATGGGTGCAGAAGAGTCTGTGGAGTGATTTGTGACAAAAAGATGTCTGTAAGAGTGAAGGGAAAGGTTTCTATAAAGGTCCTTTGACAGTAGTGAGGCCAGCTATGCTGTACATTTTGAAGACAGTAGCACTGTCAAAAAGACAGGAGGCGGAGCTTGAAGTGACAGAGATGAAGGTGCTGTGATTTTCTCTTGAAGTTACAAAGATGAACATGTTAGTGGGACAGCACAAGTAGGAGTGTTTGGGGATAAAGGAAGAGAGGACAGTTTGGGTATGTACCATAGAGGGTTAAAGGGTAAATTAGTAGAAGATAGTTGAGGATTGAACTGCTTGGTAGGAGAAGAGCAGGAAGGCCAAAGGAGAGCTTTATGGATGTGGTGAAGGAGGACATGCAGGTGATTGACGTGACAGAGCGATGATTCTGATCATGGTGTATCCTGCTTTTGCCCAGAGTGTGCTGAGATTGGCTCCAACCTCCCAACTTATAATGGCACGGTATATTAAGCAGTAATTAAACAGTCGCTTCTTGAAGTTGATATGTTGGAACAGGAAAAATGTGTAAGCATAAGCATCTGAGTGACTTTGACAAGAGCCAAATTATCATGTTCAGACATCTGGTTTAGAGCATCTTGTTAACTGACCCACATGGGGAGTGAAGGCTAGACTGTCTGGCCTACAGTTGGCACATGAGCCTCAAAATCAGTCCACAGAGCAATGGTAGAAGGTTGATTGGTCTGATAAAACACGTTTTACTTTTAAATCATACGAAGAGCTGGGTGCATGTACATCACTTGACAACAGGATGGACAATGAAAAGAAGGCAGTGTGATAATCTAGACAATGTTCTGCTTTACCCATTCTTAACAGCTATGAGTATTTATATGATTATGAATGAAGTGTGCATTGCTTATTGAAAGTGTAATGGTGTATTTAAGGGCTATAAATAGGAAGTGTTACCAAATTTTTGTGTCAACAGGTGACTCTGCTGTCATGCCTCATAGATGTTGAAGTCACCTTTTTGGACTATATTAAAGGAGGGTGAGCATGAGATCATACGCATGGGTTTCCACTGTGTGTGTGTGTGTGTGTGTGTGTGTGTGTGTGTGGGCATGACAGATCATTGCCTTTCTCTATGTCAACTTATCATGTGCTTGCCTAATTGATGTCTTTGACCCAATAACTGTCAATTATATTGAGCCAAAAAGAGCTATTTTTATATTTCCCTCTGTATTTTTCTTCCCTATCTTGTCAGAAGACTTGCACTGATAAAAGGCTTTGCTACATTGAGATGCCATAACAACCCACACTAAAAATAGCCTGGTCTATTCTTAGCACAGGACCTGCTTCTTAACCAGCAGAACAAACACTAGAAGAATTAGCTTTGCATAAATATCTTATAGTATATAGTGATTACTGTGGATGAAGTACCTCATTAAATTTAGCACTAGTTCACTATTGCCAATAAAAATGCCTCAAGTTTGATATACTTGTAGCTACTGCTCATAGTACACCTTTGAAGAAAGAAGCTGTTACAAAAAAAAAAAGGTTCTCATGTAGCCTGTCACTTTGTATTCTTTTGCAGTACTCAGCTTAATTTCACAGTAGCAATCGATTTTACCGCATCAAATGGTAAGCTTATCTTTCCAGAAGATTATTCTATAATTAAATGCTTTTCTATGTGACTCCATGTTATCATAGTGTCTTCATAGACTCTGTGCTCTCTCTGTATTTGTTCAGTCCCGCCATGCAATCTGAGACAAACTTCTCAACCTTCTCTTCCTCAGTCCACATTTAACTGTTTTCATAATGTGTTCGAAACAAACAATGAAAGAAAATTCATAATGTTAATGCTTGACTGGATTAATAATAGAAATGACAGATTGTGTATCTACACTAATACCCCACCCCTACATGAGATCATTCACATGAGTACATCAGGAATGCATTAAGTAAAGCTTGGCATGTAAAGTGTCAATAATTTTTTTCTTTCATATTTGTGGATAGGAAACCCATCCCAGCCTACCTCTCTTCACTATATGAACCCATATCAGCTCAATGCCTATGCCATGGCTCTGAGAGCTGTGGGTGAGATCATTCAGGACTATGACAGTGATAAGATGTTTCCTGCACTGGGGTTTGGAGCAAAGCTGCCCCCTGATGGCAGGGTATCACATGAGTTTGCCTTGGTAAGCAAATCAAATGGAATCAACTCTAGAGGACTACTTGTATATTAGTCATCTTAAATAGATAATGATATGTGATATTTAGCTATGAAAAACAGTTTATTAGTTTAACAAAGCAAGTGTGGTCAGACTTCTGTGTGAATTGGAGGAAAAGTCTCAGAGAACAAACATATATTGAGTGATTGGTAACACCAGTATATGATGAAGCATAAAATATATTTGAGACTGAATGTTGTTTTTGCTTTTTGTTTTGAATTTTTATGAATGATTTTGGTTCAGAAAAGCCCAAGTGTTATTGGTCCGTTTGTGAAAATTTGGGGGTTGACAAAAATCAAAAATTTTGACAAGGGATGCAGGCTCCATGGCGAGCTCTCTTCCTGACTCCCCAATTATGGCACCAATGTAAAAACCCTGTAAAACCACTTTCTCATTACCTGCTTCTACTCTTTGATTCTCTGGCCCATTTACAGCCAGTTCCGGACAGCCTCGCCGCCACAAATATTTAAAAATTATAAAAAATAAAATAAATAAAAAAGACCCACTATCAATGGGTTGTCACTGCTGTCCCCCCAGTGCAGCCAACTGGGTTATCAAAGGCCGGCCATGTCTCTCACTGTCTGTGGTGAGAAGCATGTAAAAGAACCATTGCTGACTTTCGTCAAGAGTAGGCTGCATTGCCATCAGCATGTTTATGCCCTGTGATGGCCTGGCGAGCTGTCCAGGGTGTACTCTGCCCTCGCCCAGAGTCGGCTGAGATGGGTGCCAGCCTCCCTGCAACCCTAATTAAGATTAAGTGTTTCAGAAAATGAATGAATGAATGAATGAGGAAAAAAGGACATAGAACAAATTGTTTTGGGCTGTTGTTTACAAAATGTTTGAACATTAGAATAATTTAAGAAAGTTCAGAAAATCACAGAAAGTAAATCTCCGTCATCTCTTTGTTTCAAGCTCTTTACCTTTTTTCACCCACTAATTAGTTTCACCCAAAGAGAGCTGCACAGCTCTGCCCCTTTTGCCTAAGAGGCATCATATGGCATAATAAAACTCTTTCCCATATCGTGCCTTAGTGATCTTGCTCCAAATCTGGACCTTGAGGATGTATGGCACAGTTAAATTCATAATAGAAAACACTAACTTTATTTCATTTACCATTGTCTTTTATGTTGCTCTTACTGATTGGGGGGAGGTTAAATAATATACATTTTCTCACATTAACTTTGCAAAGATAAAGATAAAGAAGATAAAGAGTAATAGAAGACAAGACGGCAAGAAGATTAGGTGTGCAAAAAAAGGATACAAAGGTGTACAAAATATTTTTTTTTAACACACATTAATAAACATACTGTAAATGGCTATTAACTCCCATATAGTGAAGTATGTATCTGTCTAAATTCTATATGGTTTCTTACCAGATGTTATGCCCTCGGCCCACAGCTGCCTACTGTTTGCTAACACAGCTTTCTTCAGGGCATAATATGCATGATATTCTCTTAGCTGAGCATTAAGAATTTAGATTTACTTGAGTAACCATCTCTGAGGTAAGGATGTGTCATACAGGCTAGCAACTGCAGAGCAGTAAAGAAGCCTTGTGTAGCTTTCTGTTATAGCTCACGCAGTCTTGGTGAGTGCTATCTTGTCCTGTTTTTATTTTTGGTGTGCACAACATACTGTATTATGTCATGTAAGAATATTATGAAAATATTTTCCCCAGTTTTAGAATCAGGTTTTTTGGTGCCAGTTTGCTTTAAAAACATCAATCTATTAGTATACACTAAGGCAAGCCTTCCAAACACTCCTGTTACACATGCACATATGCATATTTTCATCATCTGGTGTTTTTTATTTATAGTTTCGAAGTTGCAACCTGTTAAAATCCATGTTATTGTTTGCATTAACCAGTTTGAAAAGGCTGCTGTGTGACTCTCATGAGAGTGCGAAAGAGTAAGAATAGGACATTGATTTAAGGCAAATTTAATGGCAAAAATAACAGTATACAGATAATAAATAAACTTATCAGATATAAACTAGTGAACTTCTGAATAAAATAAAACTAGGCACGAGTCTAATATGCTATACAAAAGCAGAAGAAAGGCATACTCCATAATGGGATGTTTTTAAACTTATTATTGAATTGATTTGTTCATAACTAATGCCCCCCCACAAGTACTCTGAGACTGGTGTCTTTGCAAATGATGTGAGTGATTATTGTGTTATTGCTGCAATTAGAAATGCCAAAATTCCCAAGTGCAAACCTCGTTTTATTATCAAACATGATATGAAGAATTTTTCTGACCAAGGTTTATTTACATGATTTATTTTATTATGACTGGAATATTTTTTATTCTTATTGATGATGTTGAAAATGCTTAAACTTCTTTTATGATCTGTTCTCACACATTGAAGGTAAACATGCTCCTGCTCGGAGGTTTAGAGTTAAAGGTTGAGATAATGCTTAGTTCTCCCCTGATCTCGCTAAGCTACTTCATGAGAGAAATGAGGCTTGGGCCAAGGCTAGGAAAACGGGGACCAAGGCAGATTGGCTTTACTTTAGGCAACTATGCAATTGTTTCACCTCACGAATCATACGAGCCAAGTTTGAATTTTATTTGTCTGCAACAACTGATAATTTAAATAACCCTAGAAAATTCTGGAAAAGTATTGAATCCATTTTTGCCACTGATATTTGTAATGAACTACCTCTTTGTATTGTTAAGGACATAGTATCCATTTTTGAAAGATCTGTTATGTTGGAATGATTTAATGAGCATTTCTATGCCTCTGGCTCTCTGTTTAACCAGTCCCTACCCTTAAAGGTCTTGCCTTTCTCAAACATGACTGATGACTTTAATTTTAATGGCCAGTCCTTTCATTTTGTTTCTTTCTCTGTGGATGAAGTCTGCAAAGCACTCCTCTCACTGGACACCAACAAAAACTTGCAGGTCCAGATAATTTGGAACCATATATTTTTTTAAACTTGCAGCTGATTTTACTGCAGAACCTTTAACTAGCATTTTTATCCTCACCCTCACTCAAAATGTTATCCTAAAAGTGTGGAGATCTGCACACGTACTGCCACTGTTAAAAGGAGGGGACCCTACTTCACTTAACAATTATAGACCTATTTCCAATTTATCTGTTTTGTCGAAGATTCTTGAAATGTAAGTAATCAATTGAAGAATTTCCTAAGTGCCAATAACATTCTCTACCCATACCAGTCTTAAAGGGTGTCAATGACATAATTCAGGCATTGGACCACAAGAAAACTTGTGCCGCTCTTTTTATCAACCTTTCAAATGCCTTCAACACTGTTGACAACCACATCCTGAACCAACGGCTGCTTAGTGTTGGGTTGTCTGAGCAGGCTGTTGGATGGTTTGAAAATTACCTCTTTGAGAGGACTTAATGTCTTAAATATGAAGTAAATCTCTCTAGTGTATTACATGTTACATCAGGGGTCCCCCAAGGTTCTGTCTTGGGTCCACTTTTATTTACCAATTATGTTAACAATCTGGGTCAAAACGTTTCAAATGCACAGTTTCATTTTTATGCCGACGATTCTGTCATTCATTGCTGTGGTGCTACCCTTGCTCAATTTCTTGAGTATTTGCAATTGTGTTCAAACAGGCTTTTATATTCTCTGCCCCTGCAGATTGGAATCAGCTGCAGGCTGATCTACAGCTTCAAGAGCTGATCCTGATTGGGGATTTTAAAAATGTGAAGGATTTAGAGGCAGATTCTATGGGAGTTTGTAATTGCTTCACTTCTTAGCCAAATAATGCTTCCTCGTGTCTGTTTCTTTAGGCTTTGTTTTGTGAGCTTTATTGAATGTTTTATAGTGTATGTTTTTTGTTGTTGTTTTTTTAATGTTTGATGTATAGTTAGAACTTGGTGCTGCTGCCATTTTGGCCCTTGAAAAAGAGATCTTGTAATCTCAATGGGACTCACTTGGTTAAATAAAGTTTAAATAAATAAATAAATAGATAGATATAAATAACAGTTAGCAGTTTAAACAATTACAATAGGTGCTTTCCATGTCTGTGTGTGTGTTTAGAATGGGAATCCTGAAAACCCATACTGTGGTGGCATTGAAGGAGTTATAGAGGCATATTACCAGAGTCTGAAGAGTGTACGTCTCTATGGTCCGACATATTTCTCACCTGTTATTAATCATGTCGCAAGGTGAGTAATGGAACAAGTGACCACAGAGACCAGTCAAAAAAACTACACGTCACTACACACCAGTGCACTTACTGCCAGAAAACTGATGTGTTCCTTTTGGACCCTATATTTGTTCTCTCTCTCTCTCTCTCTCTCTCTCAGGTATGCATCATTAATAAAAGATGGCTCAGAGTACTTCATTCTCCTCATCATTTCAGATGGTGTTATCTCCGACATGGCTCAGACCAAGGAATCCATTGTAAATGTATGTACTCAAAAATGAAGGACTGCAGAGATATTATACCGTATAAGGGAACATACTGTGATATGAATAACTTTTACATACTATTGATGTACAATAAAAGTGCTAACAGTAAAAAGAATCAACTTTTAATCAACTTGACAGTAGATTTGATGACATTTAAGATGAAAAATGAGGATCTGTGGATATCTGAATTAGGTTAGAAAACACTCCTTCTCATGAAGCCTACATGTGCCTTGAAGGATGAAATACAAAAGACAAAATGAATCACAAAAAAAAGAAGAAACAAATGAGATATAAATTGCATTCATTTATCATTCCCTCTAAACATACGACAATTAAGACACTGAAATGTGATTTTCAAACCACAGAATGAGTTCAGTTTAGACCCTTCCAGCTCTGACAAAGAGTCATTTATGATGTGTCACCATGTCTTTATCTCTTCCAGTAGGCCTACTGTCTGAGAGCTGTTCATCCTTTTAATTTAATGAGCACACTTGGGTTGTACGTTGGGTCTTATCATTACCACAGTCTCCCCATGTCCTGTATCTCTATGTAGCATATAATGCAATGTTATCTAATTATTATTTTTTTCTGATGTCTTTACATTGTTCTCATACTTTTTTTCTCTGCAAATGATGTATTTTGTTCCAAAAGTTGCTACTGTAATTTTGTGATTTAATTTTATCTGCTTGAAGGCTTCCTGTCTTCCAATGTCAATAATAATAGTGGGAGTCGGATCAGCAGAATTTGATGGTAAGAGACTCATCAGCTGTTATGTCAGTGGGCTTGTATGATATTTTTAGTCTCTCAGTTCCCTCAGGTGAATATACGCTTAGGCTTTATAATAATCTGTAAAGTAGCCATGCGAAATCTTGAATAAGCTGCAGTGTAAATACTGAATGTTTTTCCTCAATTTCTTGTTTTATTTGTTTGACAGAAATGGTTGAATTGGATGGCGATGAAGTCAGGATTTCCTCAAGAGGAAGGTTTGCAGAGAGAGATATTGTACAGGTGGGCTCCGGTGTCATAAAAATTTTCTGTGACCTGTTATATGTTCTTGTTTTATTACAGTATAAGTTCTGCTAGCATCACGAATGAAGCAAAATAGTAAAGCTCTATAACATATATATACATTTTTCAAGAGCTGATGATCTAATCTAACTAGTCCAATGGGACTGTAATGAGTGCTTCATTGCAGGTAGGGCCAATTGGAAGGCAAATTAATGAGTATCAGTTGTAATCAAGAGCTGATTTGAGAGGTGTTGGGGGGGGGGGGTGTAGCGGATATCCTGCAACTTTAGCAAACATCAAGTAGTGCTATGATAATTTAATACATATTCATAATAGATTATATCAGAATGTTATTCTTAAAAATTGGTATTCCAAAAAATTAACTGTTATGTAAGTAGATTGTATGCAATATAATGTATTTGATCAGGAATGCAAAATATTCTTATTGCACTAGTTTAAAGTCTTTGCAGTGTCTTATAATTTATCAACAAATATCCAATGATATTTTTTACATTTTGTTTTGATCATCAAACTGATGTTGACGATGTTTTGATGTCAAACTGAAAACAGTTGTGATTTGATTCCACATGTTGAAGTTTTTCTTCTGAAACATAAAATCAGAGTGATGTCATGGTAAACTGTTTGACTTATTATAAAAGAGTCTTTAACATAAGCCTTTTACTTAGCTTGTATAAATATTAATTTTATTCTTATTCAGACAGAGGACCCAATATAAACAGCAGAACACTACAGTAATGAAGCCCCAAGGTGGTAAAACACATCTGAAAATTGCTTGACCCATAACTGCAACCTCATAACCTCAACTCCCTCCACAAAATGATTCTTTTTGCTGAAGCAAACAATGGTTGGCTGAGTTAATAGTGTGGGTAAAATGCACAGCCAAAAATCTATGGATAGTGTTACCAAGCTACGACTGTAGGGCAAGGCAAGCAAGTGGAACTTATATGATCCTAGAAAACATTTATTTGTAGAACCATGACATTTCGCAAGATGGGAATTGTAAGAAGATTTCAGCATTTTACAAAAAAGTAATGAACTAGAAAATTAAAATGAGAATATAGTATTATATTGGTGTTTATTACAGATTTTTTCAGGGGTTTAAAAAGAGATTTATCATAAACTTGTTGAACCAGTGTAGCACTCCATGTAACTACCCCAAAAAAATAAGTTGATCATTGGTGTGCATGCATAGAGTGATTGGGACCTAGGCATGATTTTCCAATTAAAATTTTAAAGTATAATAAAATTTCCCAAATTACTTATAATTCTTCTTTGTACTACTATATTTTTAGCCAATTTCAGTTCATTTATTTTAAAACAAAATGCAAGATATTGTCCAAAAAGCTTTTCACTCAGTCTACATGACCAATTTATTCCTTTTGCAGTTTGTTCCTTTCAGGGACTACATTGACCCAAGAGGGAATCACATTCTTAGCATGGCTCGTCTAGCCAAAGATGTCCTGGCTGAAATTCCAGACCAGTTCCTGTACTACATGAGAACCAGAGGCATCAAACCGAGTATTATGCCTTCTGCTCACACTTCCAAACCACTGACAGCACTGTCCCACTCTGCAGAATCATTACAGACGCAGATTTGAAGAGGATCATTGTGGTGCACTGGGTTGAGTATTAGTTTTTCAGCACTTGGTCAAATACTAGGTTTTTTAGGTCACAAAATAGCTGAGTTAAGGTACCAACACAGACTTGTACTTTAAAGCCTGAATATGGCAACTGATACTATTACTCTCTTATAAGGTATGGCTCTGATGTGAGAGAGATTTATTTCTTACTTAAATGACCATTATGATATGCCTCATACTTTTTGTCTTTTATTTTAAATGACTGGCTAAGCTATGATCAAAATGTTTACAGTGTTTGTGATTACATGCAGATAATTATATACCTCATAGATACTGACGTACCTACGTAGCTAAAAAATTTTTGTCATGTACTACAAAATAAGTTTTTCTGACTTCCTATTTAAAGAAGATTGAGCATGTTTTGTACACAGAGTTCAGTCTCATCAGTTTATATTACTAACTATTCTGCTTTCTTCCACTCCACTGCCACACTGTGTTTCTGAACAAGTCTTGGAACTACTGGAAAGACAGGCCTTATTCTTGGTTGCACACTAATTAGTAAGACTTTACAATACGGTTCCTTAATTAAAGGTTTCACCAACTTAGCAGTAAGTAATCAAGTGTTAACATATTAGTTCTTCATTTATTTGTTCATTATCTATTCATTTTCAATACTCCTTATCCATTAGATGTCATGTGTGTGTTGGAGCCAATCCCAGCTGACTTTGGGCGAATGGTGGGATAAATCCTGTACAGGCTGCCAGTCTATTGCGAGGCTAATATATAGATAAACAACCATTCAAACTCACATTCATTCAGAGTAGCCAGTTGACCAATGTGCATATCATTGGACTGTGGGAGGAAACCGGAGTACCTGGAGAGAACTGATGCAAGCACAGGGAGAATATGCAAACTCCACATAGAAATGCCTCAATCAGCCAGCAGGTTTGAGCCTGAGACCATCTTGCTGTGAGGTGGCAGCAACCACTACACAGAAGTTACCAATAATTACTAATGCTCTTCTACTATTATGATAGTTTGTTACAAAGTACAGATGTATAAACATGTAAAATGTAACGATTTATTAATTAATATTTAATTAGCATGCTGACATAATTGTTCTCCAGTACAAACCTTTATGGTTTTGTTAGCATAGTAATTTATTATTAGCTTCTAAATGATTACAATTTAGTCTGATATCACTTGATTAATTACTGCTAAGCTACTAAATAGTAAATAAACCATTAACTAATATACTGTGTTGTAAAGTGTTACAAAATATAACACAACAGCACTACAAGACCTTTTCCATACACAAGTAATAAAATAATGCTAGCCAGGAATTAACTGTAGCTATAGAAGCATGTCAGTGCATGCACTTTTAATGTGGACTGTGTTTCGCTGAACACTTATGATGTTAATGTGCAGTTTGAAACTTAGGTGCTGTTGAGAAAGAACAGTTACTGACTTTATGATTATGGAAATATTAGAGCACAATTTAGTTATTGCTTTATATTTCATCTTAATCAGGTTCACTTTTTATTTTTTTTCAGGCCTAAGTGCACTGTTCATTAACAAGAAACATTTTGTATTATTTATTAACATACCATCTGGAAACCTAATAAGTTTAAACTAATAAGGTTATGTGTTATTGATTTATTGATTGATTTGAATACTTAGTAAATAGACATTAATAAAAAGGGGAATGATTAAAGGAAATAAAGGAAGTAAATTATTTTAGATAAGGATTTCTTCCCCAAGCAAAGCCAGAGAACTTCATCTCTTCAGCATGACAAGATGCCAGTTTAAAATGTACGCCTACACACGCCGGCCTTCATATTGTATTATCCTTATAAAACATGCATAAACTGCATTAAATCTTAAAGCCTATCCCAGGAAATGGCTTTTCTCTCTCCATTTCTCATATCCTTTTGAAGAGTGATACAACTCAAATTACAACTCAATTCCGAGCTGTATTATGGCACTGCTTATAGGGATTGTGTCACCAGTTGGGCATGCACACTAGAGTCTGGCTCTGCTGCATTAGAAATCTCACCTCTCATCACCATAACTCAAGCAACAATAAATAGCTGGCCAACGCTAAGTGAGTCACATAGATGCAACTCTTTATAAGGATCTGCCATGTAAAGACCTTGTTCTTCATCCATATTCACTTGTGCCTTTTTCCCCAACCCTTTTTTAAAGGGATGATCCAGCAAAGGCATTGGCCCTTCCAGGATAGACCTGTGCACATTTGGCTTCATCGAATATTTTTATGTTTTAAGCCCAAACTAAAAAAAAATTATTGATTCAAGGCATTGTCTGGTTGTCAAAGCTACTTATTCTTTGCTGTTTTTGCCTGGATGGATTTTGCACTAAAATTGACTCAGATTATAAAGCTTTATAATGGCAGATGTGTAACTTTCTCATGGCCCACGCAGAAGTAACTTTCATACCCGAACTGCGGATGCCTGACTGGTGACCTAGCTCCCTGACGTTCTTTCATTCATCCATCCAATGGAAAACCAAGACCTATATTAATAAACCAAATTTTACCTATATTAAAAAACATTTTTTCATAATATACCTCTAGGTTAAAAAATGTTAGAATACCTGCATATCTGTTTAAAAGAAAAGAAATAGACATAAAAATGACTGGTGGAGCAAACACACTTGTTCACTGACCTTTCACGTGGCACCAACTGGTCAGATCTTTCTTGTTGTATAATAGGGCCTAATGTTAAGTTACGTTACCTGAATGATGTGTTTACGTTAATACTACTTATAATATTACTACTGTCATGACATTAGTTACTATGTCATTAGTAAAAATAATTCAAATTTAAAAACTTACCTCTTCTGAGTCTTTGGATACACGCATGGTCTGTCCAACTTGAAGACAAATAGATTTAATTATCTAATTAGATCCCGGTGTTAGACCTATTGGAAAATAGGTCTAACAAATCTATGTAAATATAGTGACCGTAATATTACTTTACTTTAGTACAAAGGTAATAACTTATTAGGACCCATGGAACACCATGTTGCTCGTGTGAAAGGTAATAAAGAGCTCTGCTAAGTCTACATATTACCAAAATAACAAAAAAAAAAAAAAAGAAAGAAAGAATAAACAGAAAAATGTGAATATAATGTAGAAATAAAGTTCCCATCTGGTAAAGTAATGGAAGTGATACAGCAAGTGTTAGCACACACTGTACCAAATTGTCTCAGGTTGGAATGTCCAAATTTGCTGATTGCAATAACAGTAATATACCAGTCTTGTTCAATCTGACATGTACACTTGGATATGAATGCTTGATTTTTTTTTCTCCAGAGCACAAAAATAATTCCTATAATACTGTCACATTCACCTGGGAAATTAGTTTTTCTGTATTTTTGCCTTAATAAATTGTGATCATTCAAAAAAACTTTAATACCACCACTACTTGTTATTTAATGGATTTCTTAATTACATTATACATATTATTGTTGCATGCATCATATTTGCATGTGTATTACATTGAAAAGTGACAAACCTTTTGTATTTATAAACCCTCATATTTTTATACCCTCTATTTTTACGATAACATAGAGTTTGCCTTAATAGATCACAGAATTGTTGGATTTATGCCATGCCTTCACTGTATGTTTGTTGACTAAGTGTATATTCTTTGAATGATATTTGCTTTAAGATACAATTTACTTATAGGTGCATGATCCAAGCTCATTTATGCAGGCCAGTGTCTAAAACAGTGACTAGCTGTCCAATACAAAAACGTGCAGAACATTTAATAAATCGATGTTCTTATTTATTCATAATGATTTGCATCTGTTAAATATGAAAATGTAGCATTTGTAATAGTAAATTGTGTATTTAGTCTGTGGACAATAAGATATTTGATTTCATGTTACTTGCTAGAAGCTCATGAAGATGAGGTTATTATAGTCTTTATTTCCCATTAGTAGGGGAATATGTTAAAAATTTAGGGGGGGAATATATATAGTACAAATGCCAGATTTTTAAAAATAAATAAACATTTCTAAAACATTTGATAATGTTTGTGCATTTATTTTAATATTTACTTTTCCCGCTGTAAATGTTGTGTCGGGTTTTTTTCTCAGCTGTTCTGTAACCTGAACATATCTCTGAAAGACAGATTATATAAGTATTATATAGCTTATATAATGTAAGTAAGTCATAGTATAGTAAAATCTGAACACACTATACATCTATAAACACTGCGGATAAGTGTACAATATTCTATGCAGCTACCTTGTTTTGTATTAAACACAGGGTGCAGTGATCAGATATTTCTAGAGCAGAAAATGTCTTAAGCTATAAATAGAAAGGACAGTCTATAATGTATTGGCAATATAGCTCATTTCGAGTAAAGTAACACAATGATTGTAACACGGGTTAGATATAACACCCTCAACATCATCTCTGAAAAAAAAAAAAGAAGTAATTACAGACACTCAATTCATTCTGTACATGCTCAGTGTAGCATTATATTTACTGAAAAAGGTATTTGGCTCAAAAACGGGCTAGATCGTATTCCCTTAGCAAGTGTTGGAAAATGGCCTAGGGATGAGCTGTTGAAGACTCAGTTCAGGCTATGCAAAATACTTTACTGCCATCTTCTGTTTATTTAGGACAGAGGCAGTGCGGTTTACTGTACATGTAGAGTATTTGTGCTACTTTTCTCTCATTGGCCTTATCCACATGTGGATGTTAGCTATGCTTGATTGTACATCATGCACTACCAGGATGAAGAACTTTAATCTGGGGCTCAGACTTCCACAGGTTCACCCAGGTTCCTTCCCTTTCAAGAGCATTTTTTATTTTGTCCAAACACCTTACACCTTACATACCAAGAGCTCAGCTTGTTCTTGTTTTTTCCTGGCTGCTGTCATCTCCTAAAGTACCAAGTGCTGGTTTTCCTGACTGCTCACATTCATGTGAGGGGCAGGAAAGATCCCAGTTCAGCTCTGTCATGTGTGACCATGCCCCCATGTGGCTGAGCTGTTCTTCAGCCTTTTGACCACCACTTCTTTTTTTGGAATTAAGACATTTTTGGCTACTGCTCTGCATTCCTGCCTCTTCAGATTACCTATAAACTATGGGGTTCCAGCCCCAGTACCACCAAGCTGCCACTGTGGGGCCCTTGAACAGGGCCCTTAACCATCAATTGCTCAGTTGTATAAAAATGATAACTGTAAGTCCCTCTGGGTAAAGGCCTCTGCTAAATGCTTTAAATGTAAATATATTTCACAAGGATGCCAGAAGTTTCGGGAAATTACTAGTCCCTAATCCTGGTTCCTTCTTGGATCGCTGAACATCCTTTTAAAGTTGCTGATAAATTCTTATTTGGATAATAAGATTATGTTTATATGTTTACTTTTTTTTAAGAACAAACATCTTGCATATGCTCTGTTCAACCTCCTATCACTTCTGGGGTAAATGCTGAAATAGATTTCTTGGATTAATTCTCTAGAAATGGAGCCAACGTTCTCTGGCTTGAGCCTGTACAGTAGATTCACAGGACATTACTCATGTTTTCTGCTAGGTGCACCCCTTTCTCTGGTGTTAATGTACATCAAGATGTTTCACCTGGGGGTATATCATTAATAAGGATTCATCTAGGAATGCATTTTATTGCTTGGACAGGAACTCCAAAATCACTGACAGGTTAGCTGTGGCTGAGGAACAAATGAGCAGCTAAGTCCTCAGTTAGGAGGAGTGCAGTAAGCACTGTAGGGTGAGAATAAAACAGGGGTCTCCAACCCTGTTCCTGCAGGTTTTTATCTTCAACCAAAATCTAATGCACCTATTTTAACTGAAGAAGAACTTCTTAAGGCAATAATCAGATAGTCATGTGTGTATGATTAGGGTTGGAGCCAAAGTCTTCAGGAAGGTAACTCTCCAGGAACAGGGTTGGAGACAGCTAATTTAAAACTTCTTATCTGGGACACCTATTTATAAAATGTTTTTGGTTACAGATTATTGCAGATTTCAATAGCTGGATCTTATTATTATTGCAATAAAGGTTGCTATCTGGCAAGGCTAAGAAGATTCTCCCACATTTAATACAAATAGCAGTTTGTATTGTGCAGGTGCCCAGAAAGGTTTCTATAAGTAAGTACATAACAGTGAATTTTGTGGTTAAGCTAGAAGAATTCGAATAATTTAGTAAATGTACTGAACAGATAGACCACTCTGGTTCAAGCCAAAGCCTGTCTGTTCCAGGATTCCTGTCAGTGAAGTTTATCTGTTCTTTTACATCACTGTAAAATAACATTTTTAAAAAAAAACCAAATAAACATACAAAAAAAATCCCAATTACAAATATTACCACAGGGAAACAAACTGCTCAAATTAGACACTGTATATGGAAAGACAATTACGATGAGAAAAGGGACATGGAAAGCAGATCTTATTTAGATGTTATACAGTTTAGATACATGGAGAGAGTCTGTACTAAAAAGTGTACTGCAACAAAGCCACCAAAGTCACTAGACTTCTCATAAGCTCTGATTTAAGTCCAGAGACCCTGTCCATGGAATATACAACCGATGGTTAAAAACAGTAAAAATTACACCACATGCATGTGCTCTGGCTTATATGAATTGCTGACTTGGAAGTTGCACATGTACTGTGAAAAGTGGGGCGTTGACGGTTGACGGTTACACATCATAAGAGATGTGCATTAAATGTATATGTATAGTAAAAAAATAAATAAATAAAGTTATAACATAAAATAATGTTTTAAAAACTGATTTCTGGGGGAAACAAATAAAAAAAATAATACAGCTAGCACAGGGCAACAAACTCATGCATTCATTCATTTTCTAAGCTGCTTAATTCCAATTAGGGTCGCAGGGAGGCTGGTGCCTATCTTAGCCAACTCTGGGTGAAGGCAAGGTACACCCTGAACAGCTCGCCATTACCACTACAACCATTCTCACTCACTCTCACACCTAGGGGTTATTTGGGACGGCCAATTGTGCATGTTTTTCGACTGCGGGAGGAATCCGGGGTACCAGAGGAAGAGAAGCCGAAGTAATTGGAGGGGAGAACAAAAAAAAGAAGCAAACTAAACACAGCAACACCTAAGCCTGGGAATCAAACCCAGGACCTTCTTGCTTTGAGGCAAACGTGCAAACCACTGCATCACCATGCTGGCCTGGCAACAAGCTGCTAAAAAAATAAAATAAAAATAATATTTATCATTTACAAACAAACATGACAACATACAGTATAAATCAAATCTTCAAAAAGACAACATCAAAAGGAACACACTAAAAGAGAGAAAGAAATAAAGAAAGAAAGTAGAGAAGTGTAAACATTACCCTACAGTGCAAAATCTTGAATTCCTAGATTGTCAATAGGTTCACTGAAAAGAGAAATAAATACAAAGTAACAGACATAAATGATATTACATGTACATGAGTTCATGTCTACAAGCAGACGCCTGTCTGGTGTTTGTACACGTAATGTGTTATGTGCAGATGTCCCCAGCCGTGTTTTATTCAGACGTTTACTAGTTTACATCTGAATTGTATGGAGCCCGTAAGGGGACACAGAACTATATATA